>CAIGRB010061408.1:0-15341 GCA_903798255.1 Fraxinus quadrangulata
AAAAAAAAATAAGAAAGAAAGAAAAATAAGTTGGAAAATAAGGTAGAAATGAATTTCAATTTCATATAGTTGAAAAATAAAAATCCACTAAACTCATAGGAATTCGTTTTTCATGAAAATAAAGAAAATGCAGTTTAAAGTAGTTGTACCTTGAAATTCGATTTTCATTTCCACATTGCAATCAAACGGCCAAAGTGAAATTCGTTTTTTCCTGATGTGACATTTTTCATGACAAAATGACAATCAAAAAGAACATTAATGTCTACATAGGATTGAGGCATCGCGGAGTTAACGAAGTGACTAATATTGGTAATAAATAAAAATTCAATGATCAAACCTCATGATCCAATTAAGATATCATCGAAAGTTCGGTGGCCAAAAATTAAGTCCCGGTGACCATTGTTTTAAAACTCTTTTTTGTTATAAGATCATTTTAAACCACATTCGCACAATAAAATATTGTACATGTAAAATTCAAAATTTTTTCATACTTTTTATCCACACATTCTCTTAAAAATATTATTCAAAACTCATTTTTCTTTATATATATATATATAATGGACACCAAACAGGGGCTAAATTAACCCTAGATAATATTATAAGATTTATCAATGACATTGACAACATGTTTCATAAGCTAAACAGAATTGGACAGATTAATTAAATTTTTGTTTATTGTCCTATGTAGTATCAGTATCAAATAAAAATTAAACACTAGACTTGGGCATGGCATTTTAACCAGAATCGAATCTCCCGAATTGAAACATTTCGGTTCCCAAAAAAATAAATTAGGAATTGGAACCGATAATTGACTGGGTCCGGTCCGATTTTTGGTTCTTGAAATAGAACCATGGATAATTGAGTGGAACCGATTTTTATATTTTTTTTTATAAAATAGCTATAAATATAGGTTGGGTAAAAAAATTATAAAACCTAAAAATCTTAATTTGGGTAATAATTAGTCCAAAACTCTAAACTCTAACATTAAGAAACCAAGTCCATCTCCTACTATTTTAAATCTCGTCTCACATCCAATTATTGGATTTCAGATGTTATTACATATTCATCTTTACAATTTTGACTTTTATGAATAAAAAGCTCGAGTTAGGTTGTGATGCAAATTGATGAATCAAAACGTAAATTCTTTGCAATTCGAGCTTTTTACCTTCTTGCATTGATTAAAAACTTCAGTGATTTTTAATTTTTTTGTATAATTGAACTTGATATATTAATTGCTTGGGTTGTAGGGTACCTTTTTTGTTTTCTTAAATTCGTGGTTTTCTTTCTAAATATAATTTTCCCTTTTTATTTGAATTAAGGGTCCGTTTGATTACAATGGTGAAAAATAGGTGGAAAGAAAATGTCCAGAAAAAATAATCGCCTAGAACTCGTTTTTCAAGGAATTGTTAATTAAGTGTGTTTAATTGGTATAATTTTCCATCCGAAAAATTTTAAAATTTTGAATCTTTTTGTGTTCGTTTGACTTTATTTTACATGAAAATTGTTCAGTGATAATTTTTTGCACAATTGGTTATAAAATTTATTTCATTGCCAAAAATAAAAAAAAATCCTAGAAAATTATTTTTTATCAAAATTTAGTGTTTGTTTGGCTTTGTTTTACATAGAAATTGTTCATTAAAATGTATTTTTTTTTTTTTTACAATTAGTTATAAAATTTGTTCCAATTGCCCAAAAAAAAAAAAAAAGACTGGAAAATGAAAATTCATCTAAAAGATGGGAAAGCAATTTCAACAAAATCAAGGAAAATGTACACGTGTGAGAGAAAGTGAGAAAAAAAAATTCATGAAAAAGTTCTACTATCAAATAAGGCAAAAGCTAGAAAATGAAAAGAATTCCTAGTTCTAGAGAAAATTAAGGGTATCAGACAAGTCCTAAATGAGTTCAATGTATGGGCTGTAGTTTCTTGATATTATATAATTATATATCTAATTAATATTTTTTATGTCAGTTCTTTTTAAGATTAGAAGAACTTAATCATAATTCATAATTAGATTATTTGCTCTAGTATGCCTCGAATTGAATAAGATTTATTAAAATAAAATAATTTATTCTCAAACTATAATTAAAATTTTGATATATCAATTTTCTCCTATTTTCGTGGTTTTAGTATTCATTATTTTGCTTTGGAGATTTTTTAGTTGAACTTTCACCATTGCACAAACATTTTCAAATAGAAGCATGGTAGGTATAAGCACTGAAAGGGTCTATACAAAAATGTTTATTAAATACATATACAAAATGTTATGGGTAGAGCCGGAACTGACGGTTTGAGTTTGGATTTGGTTTACAAGGACCCGAATTGTTCCATCTATTAAATACCTGAAGTACAATGGGTGGGTCTGAGTATTGAAATACCCGAACCGACCCACCCGACACCCGGGCCTATTAAACGCTATCAGTAAATAAAACAACGGTACTCAAACTCAACTCAATCTTTTCCGTGTTTTACACCACAAACTACAACGATAAAAAAAACAGCACTACATTTCCAGGTGAAATGCGTAAAATTTCAGTAATTCCCTTTGACGTGCAAGCGAAGCGAAAATAACTTCTACCAACACTATTATTGCATCGCGTCATAATTCGCAAGGTAGAAAGTATTGAACAGCATTAAACAGCAAAGGTATGCTGCAGTCAAGAGTATGCATACAAACTCGACTTATTGGATAGATATATTAGATTGGCAATTCTCTATCATACAACCGAAAAATACTGTTGCCATATACCTTTTTTTTTTGAAAAGTAAAATCATAACAAATAAAGTGTTGTTGCCATATACCTAGAGGAAACATACAATGAGAAATGTCACGCGGTCTTCCATTACAGGACAGTCAAACCAACCACACCTGCATGATACACATAAAATGAGGCTAGCATATATGTTGTCCTTTTAGTCGATAAGGGTAACATGGAAAAACTCGGTGAGGTTGTAAAGAATTTTCAGACATAAAAATGAAGTGAATAAAACATATCCTGCATTAGTTCCAAATAACCAAGATGGGGAATTTGATGAAAGAATCCCAAACTCAGCACCAGTTGAAGAATTTAACCCAATCTCAAATAGCATTCATTAGTTCCATATCAGGGCATGATAACTAAATTGACCTATCAAAGAGAAAATTGTGGTTTTCTTTTTCAGTCTTCCCTCTCCTCTCTCCTCTCTTACCCTCGTCTCTTTATCTTGCTTGACATGCATGTGCCCCTGAGCTTATAAAGGGAAGAAGAAAGAGAATGATTGAGCCTTTAATACACTATGTCCTTACCTAAGGCGCTCTTACGGCGTAGAGAAGGCCTAATCATATTAGGTAGTGGCAGACAAGTAGAAACATATTTTCTGATAATATTCTGTAAAAATCAAGCTCCCTCAACTTCTTCTGGTGTTTACTCATGTACTGGGTACCTATAGTAGCTTACTCAAACTCTTTAGAGTTTGTCATTTTAGTGATGAAATTATAATCATTAATCTTGTATTGTAGTATGCAAAAGCTTCAAAAAGGAGAGTCATAAATGACTACTATGAAGTAATGGCAACTCCAATATTCTTGCAAGACAATGAGTTTGTTCCAACGAAAACCAACAAATGCGAATTTGTATCTCTACTCGAACAGGGGCTAAATAAAGCTTGTTTTTGCTACTTAGAAGGAATTTTTTGAACTTGATGTGTGCAATTGACATAATATTTGGTGGATAAGCACAATAATAGTATGATGGATAAGCATAAAAGATGTTTCATAGAATGCGTTACAGAAATGTGCCTTCTAGAGTGCAGTGATTGTCTGGTGTAACTACAAATTTGCAAAAAGAAAAGAAATTACAGTAAAACAATATATGCATAACATTCTGACTTCATACACAACTGATGTAATTCAGTAAAAAAACTTGGGAACTTAGCTTAATTAGTACTACGGGCTGCTTTGAATAGCGTCAAGCAGTGCTGGACATAGTATCAAATAGTGTTTAACATTGAATCAAGTAGTGCTTGACATAACTGTTTGGTCATGCCTGAAGCACCAGTCAACTGCTTCACACAATGTCGAACACATTTAAGGGTATTTCATCAACACATACTAAAAAAGGATTATATCAATCAATGTTTGGGACCGAAGTATATTCTTCAACCAGTTTTGAGTTGCATCAAAGCTCTTCCTCTCGAAATCAAGGTATTTTAAACTCTATTTGTTATATCCTATAATCCAAGGTGATGGTTTTGGGGTTTACTTCATCAAATATCCCACAATAGTTTCACGTGGCTTCTGCCTTTAATACCAAAGGTAAAAACCAACCCCGCCCCCAACAAAAAAAAAAAAACCATCCAAATAATAATAAAATGGTTTCACGTGGATTCTGCCTTTAACAACTCACGACTTTGAAGCTTTGAACATCAAGAAACCAGCCTATCAACTAATTTGAGCAGCCTTTGCACTTTTCCATAACAAGGTCAGAAACCACAGATTGACTTTATGATGCAGATCTTACTAAGATATTGTCTTGAAGACTTACCAAGATTAAATAAGTATTTTCGGAAGACAACGTATCATTTATTTTGAGGGATTTTCTTGTATTTGGTTTTATTTCCTTTACATATTATTAAGTTAAAAGTAGGAAATTTTCCCTTTGTTAGTTTGGTAGCTTTCCTAATTAGAGATTTCAACTATAAGAGAAGGTTTCTCGTTGTAAAGGAATTATTATTGAATGAACTGATATTCATCTCTCCTCTAAATTCTCTCCTCTCTTCCTCCCTCTAATTCTTCTACTTCTCCTCTATTTCTCTTCTGCCCCATCTTCTCTATGTATTATCATCTGTACTGTGTGGAACACTTGATTACAAAGGTCTTGTTATTTCTAGGATTGTAACACCTCAAAATAAAGATGGCTTTTTCCTTCTTGCGTTTTTCTATATACATAGATGGAATTCATCAGTGTCAACTAAAGGTATCTACAATTATGATTTTCTTGTGGCATTAATTCGATTATCCTATGTAAAAGCACCCGCAATCCAATTGAAAATAAAAGCATGTGCATGTGCATGCACATGTACTCCATGTATAATTTTATGAATTTGTTATGCACGGCTAAATTTGAACTAGACCAATATAGTGCATGCACATTAGAATGCAAGAGCAACTTATGCTATTATCAATAGGTATATGAATATCTTCCCAAATGACTAGAAAAGCCTCTACAGTCTAAATTTACAGAATATTATGGTACGAGCTATTATAATCGATCTATTTAAGATAATAAAGGTACAAAAAGGAAGCGTAAGGTTGAATCTTTCCTTCATGGACTTTAAGCCTATGTTTGAGCCCCAATTTTGTAAGAAAAAGTATTTTGGAATAGTTATTTTTTGGAGAATGTATGGTAAAAAAATAAGGAAAAAAAATCAGTTTATGTGTAAAATTATTTTATGGGAGAATGTGTGGTTGAAAATGAGTTATGGAAAAATGGAGGCCAAACATAGGCTAAATCTTAAGCAAAAATATTTTAGTCCTCAGGAATTCCTTGCCTTCAACCAAGTGATTCCCAGACATATAATGTTGAAAAAAATATTTAATAAATGGAATTTCCAAATAGAAAAATTAAAAAAACATGCAAGTTTCCCCTCAATTTTAAACTGCGTAGAGAATAAAAAATATGGTAGGATCTTGGTATTAAACCTTCAATGAATGAGCATCAAAGAGCTTGACGAGAAAACCTATGGTCTAAACATTTACAACTAGCGTTAAGCACTATAGTAGGATGTGAAATGAAACTTCAAAAGTTAGATCATTTATTTTGGACCTTTCAGCAGTTTTCAACAAATGAGGTTCTTGTCAGAAACACACTTTATAGGAAAAATACATGTATAATAAAACATTCATTTATCTGTTAAAAAAAACCCAAAAACATAAGAAAACCACCACCAACTGAAGCCAAGAACAATTTGGAATGTGACCCATGTTCAGCAAAGATAAGCATTAGTGGAAACACCTCAGCATGCACGATACTGACATCTTCTGATGTTTTTGTTATCAGTTCACAAAGGGATGCTCTGTGCTTTGATACTAGAGATTGACCATATATGAATAGCACAATGTAAGATTTCTAATTAATTATTCACACGTAAGATTTCTAATTAATTATTCACACCCAGAAATTTTGCCAAAGTGCTTAGGGCCAATCTTTGAAGTCACTAAAGTCACTATTATAGGATCGAAAGATGTTCCTTTTCGAGCTTACGCTATGATATTCTTAACAATTATAACGACTTGGGCATCCTATCCTTAAAAATCGATTTTAAGGTTAGAGCTCCTAATGAGGTTGTACATTTAGTATTAGTGCAGGCACCCTTCTAGGTATAACCCTTATTGTGAACTGACCAACTTGGGTAACACTAGTTCCAGCAGAAGACCGGTTCATGTAGTCACCTAGATAGGAATATCAAGCACCATGGACATCAGTTCTGATAGGAATGGATTACAACGACCTAATTATGTCCATAATTGCTATGTTAATACTCAGTTTGTAGGCATATAACCATTTGGAAACCCTCTTATTACAAGCAAATTTTAAAAGTAAGTTCTACCTAGGCTTTAAAAGTGAACTCTATCCAAAATGATTATAAAGTAACCAAGAATGGCAAACACTTTCCTTGCTAAACCAATGTCAGATATCGAACTCTAGAGTTGACAGCAAGCATTGTGTCTAAAGTGAAATATAACTTGCACGCGACTACCTCCCTCGTAGAATTTGTCCATAAATCAAGTTCAGGGTAGATTCTTTGGACAATCTATGATGTGAGATAAAGAAAATAAGTTTTAGTGATGATCTTCAGACTGGCCCTCTTTTCAATGAATGAGGTTATAGGACTACGGAAAAATGAGGCTTTACTGAAAGCAACAATAGCAAGTCAAAAATTAAATTATTTATAAATGTGGCAATGAACAATGATGAATATGTATATGCAAATAAACCACGAACTACACCAAGGGAAAATGACAAAAATAAAGTGAAAGGGCACATACCACATGCCAATCTTCCACCAGCATTTCCGGTGCTTAGACTAAGTTCATGACCACCTGCATATGAAAAACAAAAGGGATTGAGGATGAAAGACGAAGAATTTGAACATTACAAGTGAAGAATGAGTGTCATTCATAAGTCGTCTCAATTAAGATTGCGAAATTTTACCCTTTCCAAGGTCATCCTCAAGTTCATGAACCACGAAAGCTCTTCCAACAACAGAATAAGGACCAGTCAAAGGTATCTGCAAAATTTAAACATGGAAATCTCATTGAGAATTATAAATTCCTTTCATGGACTACAACTATAATGAGACAAGCACGTGCCCTAACAGAAATAGATCCTTCGTGTAGAGATGCAGAGAGAACGACCTGATTGTCCACTATTGTAGCTTCAGCCACACCTGTGTCAACATTCAAGTAGCAATAAAACAAATGTTATGATTACAAATTCAAGTGAATAAATAGACGATTAAAAATGTATTAAGAAGTTACCGCTGGCATCAGCAACTATGTTTCCCAGGTCACCCGCGTGGCGAACTTTATCCTCAGGAGCTCCATGTGTCAAACCATTTGGATTAAAATGTGGTCCTATTAGGAGGAAACCACACCAGCATTAATAATCTAAGGAAAATGCCTTTAACTAATTCTTTTGAACTAAAATTTACAAAAAAAATTCGAGTCCCAACCTGTTGAGATACACCCATTTGTCGTATCGCCAAACTCGTGCTACAAAACCCAAATAAAACGATAATAAGTTTCACAATTTCGAAGTTAGTAGATCTTTTTCCCGCATAATATAGGAAAGAAATACGCATAAGTCTAAGAATTGTTAAAATTTAATAACACCAATAATACTCACTAGATGAAATCCATGTTTACCCGGTGTAAGTCCAGTCACGCGAACATTTACAGTAGTTGGACCTATAAAATTAGAAAACACAATGTCAGAATCTAAAGCCCAAAATATTGAATTTGAGTATCTGCTTGTATGAGTGTGTGTAATTAGTAGATGGAAAAGAGAGATGCAGTTGACCTTCAGCTTCTTGGGTGAGAGTGACAACGCCCTCGACATTGGAGGTGCCCTTGAGGACGGCAACTGCCTTCTTGGTAGCGGAGGAAACGACGGCCAGAGGCTTCGGTGCGGCGGAGGCCGAGAAGGACAAGTATAGGCGGGCGGTGGTGGCTTTGAGAGAGAGGCCGTGGAAGGAGGAAGTAAGTGGGAGTGATGCCGAAGAGGTGGTGGAAATGGTGGGATTGAATGGAGGAGGGAGAAGAGAGTGGTGGGGTGTTGAATACAGAACCGTTTGTGCGGCCATGACTGCAAGTGCTTCTTGCATTGTCAAGGATTGGATTGGATAACGTGGGAGTGGATGAGTTTTAGGGGATTATTACCCTTCCTTGTGTATCTAAGAGGCCATTCAACTATCTTCTTTGTTCAAAATCGCACCCCCAACTCCAAAACTTTTACCAGACCCACCCTTCATCTTTTTCCTTTCCTCCATCAATTGGAGATTATTAGCTTATTATGCAATCTAAACAATTGAAAAACAACAAAATATTTATAATTGGATTTTTTTTATTTCATGAAAATTCGATCATCGTTCTAGTGTATTATTTGTTGATCTATTGCTTTATTCTCATATTAGGCTTCAAAAAATTTGATTCAATTTCACATATTTCGCGTCAAAACTATTTTAGCTCCTAAAACGACGATTATTTGGGTGGATGGGGCAACTGAAGTCACTGCATCAATCGAGCTTGTTGACCGTTTTGGCTACCGATATTTTCTTGATCAAGTGAGTTTATATTTTCTATATTCTCCATATGTATAAATGTTATTTGTTAATTCGTTGAGTTTGAAAATAATGATCAAGGCCAAAGTTAACGGAAATTGACATGGAGTAGTAGCGATTTAGTCCCTAAGACACCTATTTCCCAAAAATAGGTAATTTTAATTAGAAGAAGTTCTATTCAGTGCTTCTACTCGAATAAATAATTGATTGTAATCTTGAGTACAAGAAATAAAATCGTCTTTAATAACGTCGTGAATTCTATTGGGTTCAAATTATAATTCAAACTACTTTTCCAATACATTGAGTTTGCATCTAACTTTCTTTTTGCACGAATATGTCATCGGAGAACAACATTAATATAGAATTTTTTTACTGGAAATCTATTATTACACTAATTTTAAGATTTCATTACTTTTAGAGTAGTGCTGGATGTACATTATTTGTTAACGTTAAGGATAACATCCTTCTGTATAGATGAAATATGTTCGGTGAGTTGGAGTGTGTTTCAAATTAAAGATCGTGGCAACCTCATTGAATGTCAAACTTAATGTCAAATAAAATTTACATATAGCGTGATTGTGATTAGAATTAAGAAACTTCTCAAGATTAAAAACAAACTGTATTATTCTGAAGCACAAGGCTAAACATCTGTATTATTCTGAAGCACAAGGCTAAACATTCATATTCGAAAATCGTCATTAAAGTCTAAGAAAATATGCTATTGGAGAGTACAAAAAATCACCTAAAAACATGACTATGCAAGTATTAAATAGCTCGATCGTAATGAATTTTTATTACAAAACAGCTTAGCTACACTCTTATACAGGGAAAAGAAGACAGACGAAATTCAATCCGAATAGTTTTGGCTACTACACAATTATGCTATTAAAGTAATAAAGGTGTTCATAAAGAAATATACATCTAGCATTATTCTTCCAAAAAAATTGAAAGAGGATCTCAAATGCACCGACGACTTGAAAACCAATACAAAAGGAAACCAAAACTTGGACCATTATCAGCAACAAAAAGAGGCCCAAATGGATTAGGCTAAACAAACTGAAATGACTAAAAATTACCCCCATTAGTAAGAAGAGGGACCCATCGGAGAACAAGCCCAAAGCAGGAAACCAGATCGGAAGGGCCAATGAAGGCCCAATCTTAAGTACCCACAAAATAGGGCCTTTCAAACCAACAATTCACAATTACGTTAAAAAAACCTTTTTAATTTCAAACTTACTTTTAAGTCTTTTAATTCTCAAAATATTATTTTTTGTTTTATTTTATAATACCTTTTGCAACACAGTATAATATTATGTTATATACATTTTCACCATTTATTTCCACCTTCGTCATCACGACTTGTAAATTATAACAAAATATATTATATTTTATGTCTATTTCCATCATCACGCGACTACTACCAACACTTTTAACATACGTTATCGCACTGCCATTGTCGTCACTTATAACATTGTCATTATCACCACTTGTAACATTCATTACTATATTATAATCCATACCACCACCATCACTTGTAATATTTATTGTTACACCAGTGTTGCCAACATATACATCTTCCCATCAATTAACATACTCGACTACATATCACCGCCGTCATAAACCACCACATATAAAACCTTATTCCAATCGAACCTCCACATATCATCATTATCACGGTCACCTCCACCATATCTGAACCTCACTAACTACAATTGCTATCACTACCATACCCCGATAAACAATGTCTCTACGACATCCAAATAATCGCACAATATAAAAGATTAAATGTCAAAATAAAGGTAAGAATTACACTTGTATGGTGTGTCCTTGATTCAAATGGTAAATTTCAAAAGTCCATTAAAATAAAGGCGTCATCAACTTATATTTTAATAGATTCATTAAAGTTTAGTTGTTCGTAATAATTGGTGAATTTCCAACGATTTCACAAATTGAAAGAATTCGGACAAAATTTAATGGATTTCGAACCTATTAATATACATATTGAACTACTTTTGCCCTCTCAGATTTTAGTGAATTTCAAGTCCATGGATATAAAGTCAAAACTATTTATACCGTTGACAAAAATAGAATAAATAAAAAATAAAAATATATAAATAGTAATAGAATATTTTATGTTCAACTCTTATTCTTATGAGAGAAAAATAAAAATGTATAATTGGGTGATTTTCTTTTTTATTAGAAATCCGAACCGAAATTTTATTTTGGACAACCAAGATTTAAAATAGTTAGTCCATTCTGTTTATTCACCAATCAAATATGTCTTTAGCCCCTGTTTGTGCAATATTAAAATTTTCATTTTCATTCTTCTACTTATTTTCAACCACACATTTTTCAATAAAATAATATTTTTCATCACATTAATAAATTTTCCTTCTTTTTCAATCACACACTCTCCATTAATCTACTATTTCAAAATTCATTCTTTCAAAATAATGTGGCTCAAACACATGTATTATGCATAATAATCACCATTATAACGAAAATGATTTCTTTTTGGATTGAACTGATTTTTAATTCATTGTATTTATTTGCTTGACTTTGTAAAGTATAAATTTTTTTTGAACTTTTCAAATTGAACTGGTATTTATTAGTTGTATTTTTTAGATTACTGAAATTAGAAATAACAAAGTTACGAATTTAATTTTCTATAATGTAACATAAAATTCTATTAAACTCTAACAAAATCCATTTAAATTCTATTAAACTCTAACAAAATCTATTAAACTTTAACAAAATCAAATTTTCAGTAAGTTTTGATAAAATGCGTGATTATAAAGCTGTGGATCTATAAAATACGTTATTAAAATCAATTATTGACTTTGATTTAAATTAAAAATAATAAAAATCCCTACCAAATAGGGATAGAATTACGTTAAAATCTTATAGATACTTTTTGGAATTTTATTCAAATTTATTAAAATTCATAAATAAAAAAATTCATTAATTTATGAATTGACGACATATAAAACTTAATAGTTATAGCTTTATTTAGATGTTAAGATTGTAATTGAGGAGTCCGAATCTTATCCAGTTGAATCAGGAGTTAAATCAATCAATGACAACCAAACTTTATACTTAGTGTCACTATGATCATCAAACTTTATATCCGGTGTTACCATAATCACCCAATTTCATATAACATTTCACATTATTCACATAATTTCACATAATATTTCACAATGACCACTCGCTTTCTTTTCATCATTTTCACTAATTTTAAAAAGGATAAAACAGTAATTGTTGAAGAAATTAAATTACAAGGTATGCAAAGTTCTTGAAGAAATTGTTGTCAAAGAAAAAGATTGAATGAGTTTGAGACCATTGCGTTGAATGAGAGTGCAGTGCTCTCTTACTCAACAAACTACCTCATAAGCTAAAGGATCCAAGGAGTCTCAAATTATCTTACTCAATAGGAAACGATATATTTTTCATGCTTTATGCGATTCCGAAGCAAATATAATTTTTTTAAAATTTTAAAAACGTTCATTTTAAAATAAGTTTTATTTTATTTTAAAAATGTTTATTTAAATAAGTTTTTATTTTTTTAAGGAACTTTTTTCAAGAATAACTTTTTATTTTATTTATTTTCCTAAGTAACTTTTTTTTAAAAAATAAGTTTTTATTTATTTTTAAAACATTTTTTAAAACAAGTTTTAATTCTATTTTATTTTTTCTAAGTAACTTTTTTTTAAATAAGTTTTTATTTTATTTCATTTTTTAAGTAACATTTTTTTTAAAAAAATAAGTTTTTATTTTATTTTTATTTTTTAAAAAATAATTGTTTACATATAATGCAAAGTTATCGTTTTACCCATTTTTAAAATTAATGAAAATTGTGAAAAAGAATTTATAAAGCCATTGGGAAATTTTATATGAAATTAGATGACTATGGTGAAACATTATATGGAATTGGATGACCATGATGAAATAAAATCAAATTGAGTGGTCATTGTAACATTAAATATAAATTTGGATGATCATGGTGACATCAAGTATAATTTTATAAAGTTTGATGGTCATTGGTGGATTTAACAACTTTTACGAGGAATTTTGTAACGACCCGGATCCCACTTAACGAGCTGTCCCGACGGTTAGATCGACGACGTATTGTCCCCACTGTACCAACATAAGTCTTTTCAGCATACTTTGTCCTCACTCTCACGCTCCACAAGAAAACTTTTCAGGGGGTCACCCATCATATAATTGCTCTAAGCCAAACACACTTAACTGTGGAGTTTCTAACGATGGACTTACGGAAAATAAGGTGAACATTGTTGGTATGAATAGTACCAATCAAATATTTTTAAAGCTTTCCTGGTTTGGGTATTACAATCACCCTCGTTAGACTCGCGACGTCCCCTTAGACCAAATGATTTTCATTCATTCATTATTTATTAGAATTATTTTACTTTGTCATATGATTTTTTATTAGATGGAAATGATAGAATGACACGTAATATTATGTCAACTTATCTTTATCACGTAATATTATGTCAACATATCCATCAAGGAGGTGAACAATGTAGTATGACCGTATTTATCAATTCTTAAAATGGTTCGATTTTGTCTCAAATAAAATATCAAAAACTAAATCAAATGGTTTGCTTTAGTTAACCATTTCATTAACTTGTCCACATGATACCAAATTGACGATTTTGAAAATACGGTTTAATTTGCTTTTCCGAGTTGACCCCTTTTTTTTTGTTTTTTGCAGCAGATCTAAACTGTTGATATATAACCCTAATTTGATACACATTATTTTCAAATTACATTTATTTTTCTCTTTTTTTAATTACATATTTTATAGTGTGACCTTAGTATATTTAATTAATTATTTAGCCCATGTTTCTACCCCATTAAAATTATAATTTATTTTTCTCTTTCTTTTTTTCAAACACACATTTTTCAATAAAATAATATTATATGTAAATCTAAATTTTCTTCTTATATTTTATCTATATATTTACCATCAATCTAATATTTCAAAATATATTAAAAAAAATAAAAAATGGAACTCAACCAGATCCACAATAACGTGCAAATATACGTGAGAATTGGAGGATTTGATGCGATTTTATGAGTGCAGCGGTGGCTCCACCGCGCAAGCAAATACAGGCTGGTTCTAAGTACTAACACGAGGTTGATGGCGACATTCATAAATGCTTATGTTTTCCCATCACTAATCATTACGCCTTCAACCTCTCGCATCTCCACAAATTTCTGTATATATTAGCAGCAAATTCTAAGGGAATTACTAGTTACTTTATCGCACGTGGATGTTGCGTGCTTAGTCGAATTTAAACTTAATTAAATCGTTAGATCGCTTCCTCTTAGTGTCGAATCTTCTCAATTTTACATCGAGTAGAAATTAGAGAATTGTACGACTCTGAACAGGAATTTGTCTTTCTGCTTGTTCGAAATTTATTTTATTAAATAAATTAAAACAAGGAAAATGCTAAGTGTACATAATGGACACCATAATTGTGTGTTCATAATGTACACGTGTTGGCCCCCTATTGAAAGATTGTCTGTCGCGTCAAGCGACCCCTCAATATAGTGTTCATTATGTACTTATAGCACATCCCTTAAAACAAATAGAGAACATCCTCTTCTTATCGAAATAATCCTTTTAATTAACTTTTAAATCGGAAAAAGGACGCAACATTTTAAATAATTTTAATATAGACAATAAAAAAAAAATATCAGAAAGGGACGATTCACTGAACTTAGTGGAGATCTTGTCCCCCATAAGAATCTCTCTTTACGGAAAAACCCAATCATACACAGTTGAAAAATTCTCGTCGTGTTTAATTTACTAAATATATATTAAAATTTTCATAATTCGAATGATTGATTACTGTTTTCATAAATCTCGAGCAGGTTGTTAACTAAAATATTTAATCATCATATTAAACAAAAATGAATTCGAGACAAAAATATCGATACGGTGTTCTACCGTTTTATTGAGAAATTGCATTGAAAAGTCTTGATTTTATTACAACTTTGGTCGAACTAGATTACAACTTCTGGTTTTATTTATTTCCTTAATTTGTTAGGTAGTCTTTCTTGTATGTAATAATCACTGAACATGATATATTGTAAAGTAGCTTCTCAAGCCCGAGGGATGTGAATTAAGATCGATGCTTAGGAAAACGAACGTGCCTAATTGATTTAGTGGGATAATTTAGAAAATAATTAACAATCTAAACACTTGGCGATTCAATTGAATATCAAATATCTATTAATTCACTAAAAATGCTGAATAATTGAAAGAATTGATAAACTCTCAAAATTCTATTGTTAGACAATCATATTACAATAAAACCGATCATAACTTTTAAACGAAAATACGAAATCATAACTCATCGTTCTAAATAAAGATAAACTACGAAAAATTAGTCTAAACAAATCTTCTAATAATTTAAACGATAGAATTTAAAACAAAACGGATGGCTGAGAGGCTTTAGTCCACGAGTTCAGCTCAGTAGCCCCTTTTTGTCCC
>CAIGRB010061416.1:8951-39485 GCA_903798255.1 Fraxinus quadrangulata
GAAACAAAAGATGAAGTGTTTGTGCACGCCTTTCTTGAAAGAAAATTACCTCGTTCTGATCAATTTCTGCTGTAATGCCCATAATCGTGATCAAAAGACAGACAGGAAAGCCGATATTCCCTGCCATTTTCTGCAGACGTGGAGTCTGAAACGAGATGGGTTTTACAAACAGGGGAAACAAGAAACGTCTTAAATAAACGTGGATCAAGTCCTGCACGGGAATCGGCATAAAGTGGATTTGCTTTCGCTCTGTAGAGCCAGATTCCTTTCATGGAGGAACAAGAAAAGCATTGTGTCACCATTGTCAAGTGCATATATGGAAGTGGCTTCACAGCTTATACATATTCCTTGCCCAATGATATTTACACAAGTTACATATTAAATACAGTGTGATTCACAACAAACCTGAGCTGGACTGTTCATGGCATCTTGAGGGTTCGACTGGTGTGGGTTGCCCTTTCAAGTCAGCTGTACTGGGCATCACAATTCTGCATGGCCTGACCCGCATTAAGTTAAAGAGATTGTATGGACTTCTAAAAATTTGATTCCTCAACCGTGACAAGTCCTAATTTTAAGTATCAATTATGAAGCCAAACTTGACTATAAAAAATGGGTTTCGTGCCATGATTAGTGTTTTTAACTGGAGTTCAATTGTATTCGATGAAGCTAATAATCAACTTCTCTCATTTTCCCTGGTTAGCGTGCAAAAGCATGAGATAACTGAATAATTTTTGCTCATGTTTGGTTTTAAAAATAAGATATTTAGCCCCCCTTTGGAAGGGATTAAAACTCAAATTTTAATCTAAGTTAAAGTCAATGATTTATTTTAACCACATATATCTGGGATTCACAACTTTTGATGAAATATGTTGTTGAAAAATTGTGAATTCAATAAAATGTACGATTGAAAATGAGTTTTGAAAAAAAAAAAAAAATTCTAAGAAATGGGGGCCAAACAGGGAAATTTAATGGATCATACAAGGAATTTTTTATTTTTTTGTCCTCTCGTGACTGATTAGCTACTATATAATTATTTGTAGTTATCTACTTAGTACTTAGCAGGATATTCTCACATAAATTTAGTTAGTTATGGCTTGCAATTTTGAGTGATATAACATATATAATGAAATAATTATGTTCTCGATATCTTGTCGTCATGTAAAGGATTAATCCGAATGTTTACATGTCATGGAACAAATATCAATGTCTCGATCATCGAGGTCTGTTGGACTGAAACATGTCTCGACAATCAAGGCTCAACTAAGCGAAGAATGCACATAATTCTAATACTCGGCTAGAAATGTGATTGGAGATCTTGGCCATGAAAAGGATTGAAGGCCCTTGAATGGCCTAATCTTAATGCAAATTCTGAGAAAATAAATTTTGGATTTTCGTGCACTAAGCCCTCGTCGAGTGTCTTCTTCCGGTCAATATTTTTCTCGTCACATTTATTCGATCTGGGTAACATATATTTTCTTAGAAAATTGCTTCTATAAATTGACCTCAAAGATATTATAGTAATCAACAGTGAACGCAACTTTTCTCACTTATTTTATTTAATTGGCCAATCGGCATCTGGATTGTTAGGTATACAAGCAGCAGTGTGTTGTTTAGTAGTTCGCAACGACCCCACCAAATAAGTTAGGCAAGATTTGTTTTCTCGTTTTACAACTTTCAGTCATTAAGTTCCCATCCAAGACAGTTGGAAACAAAATGGAATCAAAACGTGTAACGACCGAGGCCTCAAGCCTAAGCGTTAACTCGTTCATAACATGGCTCGAACTTCAGATATTTAAATTGAATCCTAGCACCAATTAAGCAACTTGTCCATTTTATTTCAAAATTGAAATTTTATTTCAAAATTGAATTTTAGTCTGTTTTAAGGTAGATGCATTGAGTTCGAATCTTGGGGATGTGAATGAAATTGAATCCTAGTACCAATTAAGTAATTTGTCCAATTTATATCAAAATTCAATTTGTCTCTTTTAAGGTAGATGTATTGAGTTCGAATCCCGAGGGACGTGAATGAAATTTGTGAGGGCTAAGATGGGTACAAGGTCTTCCACAACATACAGTATTTATGAGTTAACACTCGAGCGCGTGGTCCGAATCGTTACAGAATTATTTGAATGGTTTAAAAATGATACATACAAACAACTGTATAATTGGGTACCTAGTTAGGTAGGTGAGAATTAATTGTCTTACATCGTAACCGAATGATTTGAGTGGTTTAAAAATGATACATACAAACAACGATATAATTGGGTACCTAGTTAGGTATGTGAGAATTAATTGTCTTACATTGTACACACGTCAAGTTCTTATTACACGTTAGAAATTATTATGAAAATTGTGCATGCGTCAAGCATAAATATGCATCTTTCAAAATCTCAAATGCAGTAAACTTCTAAGTTTCTAGGTGATTAGTTTTTCATACAAACCAAAATTTTCATTTTTTTCCTCTTTCTTGAGAGTAAGTAGAGTTCATGGCATCTCAAGAAGCAGCCATGTCGAAAACTGCTTGTGTAGTTGGAGGCACTGGTTTCATGGCATCGTTGCTCGTTAAGCTGTTGCTTGAGAAAGGATATTCAGTCAATACGACTGTCCGGGACCCTGGTAAGTCTCCTTTTTCGATTTTTTCATTTTTTAGTCTACTTTTTTAGGTTAAGCCACTCTAGATGGCAAGCTACATTAATAGCAAAATATATGAAGTACAACTTAAGAGAGGGCTTTGCCTGACCTCTAACTAATTAAAAACAAGGAAGGGAGTGCATGTGAAAATCGAAAAGAAGATACTATACTTCATGGGATCTGGTCACACTTCATGTTATTTATAAAATATCTGTGGTTCAGCGTTGCTTTCATTTTCACTACTAGATAGTGAACTTCTAGACTTATGGCCATACCCCAAATTCGAAATATCAATTAGCATCATCTACTTCACCATGGACATAACCAAAGACATCTCCGGCATGATTACTTACCTTTGGGTAGAATGGCTCAGTTTTAGGCCTAAACTCATGGCTCGCACCTTCTGCTTGATATACTTTTGTCCTCAGTCTACTCAGTACGGACAATGGATCGCCTTCTCCTTAAACGTACAATTTCTAATCCCATGTAATCCGTATCGTCATTTATTTATCTCTCACATTGTCTTTTCACTTGCTCCCACTTCCATTGTTGACTGAGCTTTAATCTTCATAGAATTTTCCTTCGAGTTCGCATCCCTATCCAAATGTTTCAAATGAGCCCCTGAATAATTATGACAACCTTAATCAACAATTTAACATGCAGGCTTATGTCCTAATGTCTCATGGTCTGAATGGAAAACTTAAAATGAATTAACTCTCAAGAACACATAATTGAAGAGAGAGAAATAAGTTTTCTACAATATCATAGTAAATTATCTAAAACAGGTACAACATTTGACCAAACCCAACATTTTTTTTTCGGTTTTTTCTGTAGGTAATGAGAAAAAGATTTCTCCCCTCTTGGCATTGCAAAGTTTAGGCAACTTGAAGCTTTTTCGAGCAGACTTAACTGATGAAGCAAGCTTAAATGACCCTATAACAGGCTGTGACATGGTCTTCCATGTCGCAACACCTATTAATTTTGCATCTGAAGATCCTGAAGTATACGATGCTATTATGATTATAACAATGGCATTATCCTATATTAATGACTTCAAACTAAGGGGAATTTACTGATTTTTTATGCAGAATGATATGATAAAACCAGCAATTGAAGGAGTTATTAATGTAATGAACGCCTGTGCAAAAGCAGGTACTGTCAAACGTGTCATTTTAACCTCATCGGCTGCTGCTATCACTATAAATCAGTTTGACGGGAAAGGCCTCGTCATGGATGAGGAAAACTGGAGCGATGCTGAGTTTCTTACTTCTAAGAAGCCGCCTACTTGGGTCATTTTCTGAATCTGCTTTCCATTCATTTAATATACGTTAAACTTCCAGACGAGATGGTCTATTAATAAAACTAAAACCCGACTCTGTTTGCAAAATCTTTTCAGGCGTATCCTGTCTCAAAAATACTTGCTGAAAAGACTGCATGGAAATTTGCCAGGGAAAATAACATTGATCTCATTACAATTATTCCATCTCTCATGGCTGGTCCTTCTCTTACTGCAGACATTCCTCCCAGCATCGGCCTTGCCACGTCCTTGATCACAGGTATGAAATATAATCTCAAAATTAGAAAAATATATATGATAATATGTATATATGAACATTTTGCAGCAAATGAGTTCCTCATAGACCAATTGAAGGGGATGCAGATGCTTTCAGGTTCAATCTCCCTGACACATGTTGAGGATGTTTGTCGTGCCCACGTATTTATAGCCGAGAAGGAATCAGCTTCCGGTCGATACATTTGCTGTGCTGTTAATACCAGTGTTTGTGAACTAGCGAAATTCTTGAAAAAAAGATATCCCATGTATCAAATCCACACAGAGTAAGTTTACTCACAAACCATTTATGGTTCGTTTGGTAAATCTGATTGTACGGTACTCGACACTACTAAAAAAATATGAAACAAAGATCTCTTTGTTTATTCTATTGCAGTTTTGGAGAATTCCCTTCTGAAGCCAAGTTAATAATCTCATCAGAAAAGCTTATTAAAGAGGGATTCAGCTTCAAGTATGGGATTGAAGAAATATACGATCAATCTGTGGTTTATCTGAAGGCCAATGGTTTACTACAGAACTGAGTATTTTGTTCTCTTGCAGCTAAAGGCAGTACCTTGTGCACAATTAGGTTACTCTTTAACTTGGGTGTGTGCAATCAAACATTAATTATATACTTACAAGAGATGTACGTTGAAACATTAGTATCATGTCTAAAATAGTGACGGTGAATATTTGGGACCTGTTGGCGGAATTGCGAAAGTAGGACGAACGTCACAAACTCGTTGATTCTGCATAATATTGGGATTTGATCAAGAATTGAAAGAAAACTCAAAATTTTTCCTAATTTAATCGAAAACCATTTGAGACAAACATATCCGTGATGTTGAAGTCATACCAGTAATGTCTAATTTAAATTGCACTCTAGGTCTTTAACATTATAATTAAATAAATGAAGTCCTACAATCCCTTCACCCTTTTGTTCACCTATATGTTGTAATGCATCATTCCCTCAAATTTTCCTCAACCGACTTATCACAATGACGATAATCCCATTTGGTAAATTGGCATGGACAATATTATCAATTCATCTTCACAGCATGATAGATATCATAGTTCTCCACTAGGATTTCACTTGAGGATCCTTGCATTTATCAAGCACGCAATTAGAGAGATATCAGATAACGAGTATACACATAGCTCACGAGGTTTGGAAAAAGCTCGTGATTATGAGCTCATACAAATTATTCCTTCCACCATCATTTGAACTTGTAAAAGCATATTATCGATGATGGTTCCATGTTGTTCTCCATATAAGGCATTTTTTCATATAACACATATGTAATTACTTTTATCAAAACCCGTCAAATAGAATAAAGTTGATAATTAAAAGTCCGATTTTGAAGATTTAGAACTAATTAGTAAGAAATGCTAAAGGTTTGGGAGTAAATGTGCAATTTTACCATAATTCTGGGATAATCTGCGATAATCCGAAGTTCTATCGTCTCTCTCTCTCCCTCTCTCTCCCCTCCTCTTTATGGATTCGTTCTCCCATCTCCTCTCCTTTTGATACATAATAAATTGCTACTGGTAGGTACAATTCTTTGCATAAAGAATAAGCAATTTTTTTTCTTATTTTCAATAATTAGTTGTAGATAATTTTTTACAGTTACGCATAGATTCATCATACTTTTTGATATTTTTGGATTAGATAGATAAAGAAGATAATGGCGAAAAAGAAAGCAACGATGACGCTCAAAGACTTCCACGGAGGTTCAATTCCTTCCAATCTCCCTCTCCCTTCTGCCCCTGGCGTGTGAGTTTCTTTTACCCTTTCAATACCCATACGCGGACACCGTATCTTCTGGAATTAAGATCTATTTTCATTTTATACTGCGAATTTGGGCTTAATTTGGTGTCGTGCGTTTCAATTTTTAAAATTCCCATGTGACGTAGACAGGAATTTAATTCAAGTTTGTGATATTTTCTCTTAGATTTTATGCCAGATTAGTTGAATTGTTTATCGGTATTAGTTTTCTGAATCTAGATTATCTTATTTGTTGATCCTTGAATGAAAGCATAGAGTTTTTCCTCACATTGAAAGTTATCTCTGCTTAAGTATCTGATTTTGTGTATGAATAGTCTAGACCTACCTCTTCATGTATTTATCATTTGAAACCCTTCTTGGATTCTTGTAATGCAAAACCCTTATGAATTTTAAGTAAATTTATTGGGAAAAGTTGTGTCTAGGTGTATGTACTTCATTTATTAAGTAGTTCAAACAGTAAATCTGTGAAGGGGAATTGCAATTGGAAATTCTTACTGATATTGATGTTTTTGCACAGAATTGTGAGGCCTGCAGATTGTGGTGGTTTCGATCGGCAGACTTCATGGGGGAATTCAATTGGAAGGTCTGAGCATAGGTTGCGTCCAGCATCATCCGGGTCTGTTAGGAAATTTGATGATAAGGCTCCATTTTTAACTCACAAGGAGCACATCGGTTCTCATTTTGATGAGGATGAACGCAAGCCTTTGGATGCAGCAGGTACCCGACAAATTTCCAGTGATGAGGGCACTCGTGCTCTACCAAGTCGTGTGGCGGATCCTAAGATGGATTATCTGTCTGGTGCTAAAGCTGGTAGTCAGTTGGGTTCAACTACCTTATCTCAATTTTCAAGTGGTTTAATAGGTAGTTCTTATGCAGGGATGCTTACTGAAGTACATAATGTGGGATTGAAGAATCAAATTAGTAGCAGTAGGAATGACACTGTTAGGGTGAATTATCAGAATGTGGGTGGAAGTTCTGAGCAGGCGGTTGCTGGATCCCATCAGAATGCATGGGGAGGAAGGAAGGAGATGGCAGGTTTAAGGGAGCCTGTATCTGCTGCATGGTCAGCACCGGATGCTGCGTCGAAGTTGGCTCGTGCCAGTGCTCTTGAGAAAGTCTCATCTGGTCGGTGGCACTCGAAACAGCTGATTCATCCTCAAAATGATGTTCAGCTTATTGGACACCTGGTACACAAGAGAGAGACTAATTACAAGGCCAATGATATACTTGATAAGAACTACTACAGACTAGATGTGGTAGGTGGGACCAACTATCAAGATGTTGGATTGGCAATACATGATGAGAGGAGTCTGGTTGTTGGAGATGAAGCTCATGTTGGTGGTAAAGATAGATCACCTAATGAGAGCGCCAGGTCTACCACGTATATGGACACGGATGTGAGGAAGCCTTCAGTTAATGCTAATGATTTTCAGCCTGTTCGGACTGCTGTCAAATCTGGTGGGAGTGAGTTACAGTCAGAAGTGCCTTTAGAATCATCGGAGAGGCCCAAACTTAATCTACTTCCTAGATCCAAACCATTGGAGAATATAGATATGATAGTTGATTATAAGCAGGTAAAGTTAGAGCGTCCAAAACAGAATTTCAAGCCTCAGTCACAGCCTATTGAACAATTAGAGAGAAAAACTGAAATCAAAAGGTCGACCAAATTTCGCTAACTAGCTTGCCACGTAATTATATAATATTGGTTTGTTTTATTCCAGCATTTCTTCCAACTCTGGCACGAGATTGCATGTTTTTTAGCCTATATTATTAACTACACACACACACACTTAGGAAGTTTGAAAACAAATGGGAGCTTAGTTTCTAAATTAAAACAAATATCTGGCATGCACTTCACTGTATAAGTTTTCTTCCAAGTTCTCTACTCCCTTATAGCATCTAGTTATGATTAACTATTCTTAAAGACAGCTTCCATGTCCACGTAACCCATTATCCAATTTTTCTCACCCATTGAAACAATGATCATGTTGACAACTTGTTTTGTCTTTCCTTGGCATATTTGATAATAAAGGTACTGATATTTTCACTCTTATCTGTGGATGATAATAAATCTGATAGGGCTTTGAATTTTGAGCCATAAAACAGTTGATTTATACTTTATTCTCTAATATATCCCAAATATCACTTGAGAAGAATAAATTCTTTGGGATATGAGCCTAATGCCTTGAGAGAAGCCCCAAAAGCAGAAGTATGTGCTTGATAGAACATAGGCTTCCCCAAACAATCCAAGGTAGTTTTGACGAGTCTTGCCCTGAGGTATGCCTCCCAATAAATGTGACTTGATACACTGGTAGCAATTTGCAGTTGTATGAGCAACAGCAATAGCTATTGGAGGATTGTCTGTCTGGTTCAGCTTCTAAAATTCTGTTCGAATTTAATCAAAGAATTAGTAGATATAAAATGGATAAATTTACTGCATCCTTTGGTAACATGATTTACATATTTCTTGTGTTTTTTCAATGGAATCTTATTTGTTTCCACTTGGAAGTTTCTTGTTTATTCTAACTAGGTTGGTTTGTTGTTGGTTTCAGGAATGTTGTGTTTGGAGATGTTCGACCACAAGAACTGGTAAGTTCATTTTCCTATCATTCCAAGTCAAGATGATGGAGTTCAGTTCCTTTGTTCTTTTGATCTTGAATAGATGTTCTATTAAATTTCTTGATCTTCTAATGCACTTGCTCTAGCTCGAGCACATTGCGTGGCTTAGATCTTATATTATTAATGGATGGTTGTGGCTTTTTTCTGTGCCTTATTTGCCAGTGTTCTTAGGTTGGCATTATTATCATTTTACTTTAAATCACTCCTTGTATTAGGTTCTGAAGGAGCGAGGAATTGGTGATGCTGCTGCAAGCAATTATGGCAGTGAACTTTCCTCTAGGTGCTGCATTTTTCTCATTTCCTTTTTAACATTTCCTTGATTGGGAACAAGGCTTCATTTGGTGTTGTAAAATCGTTTACCCTTTTTGGGTCAAAATGGCTGTAGAGTTTGTGTAGTTCAAGGAAGAATTCAATATCTAGTGTAATCTACTTGCTTCTAAATGTTGACATCAATAACATTTACATATTTTGATTTTTATCAATTGCTACACGTAGGGTCGAGCTAGATTCTCCCAAGACCGAGGCAGTATCTGTTCATGGTGCTACTAATTACAATGGAAAAGCTGAAAATATTCATGGTGATAAAAAGACAGTGAAGCATACTGATAGGAGAGATAACAGGATGGATGTTGAAAGGACTGATTCGCTGAGGAGGAACCGGCAAAATGAAAATTGGAGATACAAGGAGATTGAGAAGCACCACAATCAGCAACAAGGGAGGCCACCATCACCTGAGACCTGGCGCAAACCTGTCGAACATCAAAATCTGGCATCTCCAAGTGCACCTGGGCAGCGTTATGGGAAAGCAGCTTCTGCAGTTGAGCTTGCACAGGCCTTCTCGAAATCAGTCTCTGATCCAACCGTTGCCAATCGTCTTTCAGGGCCAAGTGGCGTTCCCAGCCGGGGTCAGGTGCCTTTTTCTCGACTAATGGGTCCAAGGCCCAAGATTAATGGTTACTGAAGTATCGGATTGATATGTTTAAGAATGTCAAGAAAACGTGGGCCCTGCAAAATACTTGGATGTGCAACCTCCAGCGAAGACAGCGTATTTGCAGCAAAATTGTTGTATTGAGATCATCTTCCCTTTCGTTCATCAATGGAATGATAGTTTGACAAGTGGTTCCTTTGGTGCTGAAATTTGAAGCTCCTAAACCTTCAAGCGAGTTGAAAACCACAAAAGGGAACCAATAAAATACACATTTGGGTTGTAATCACTTGGCATATTTTGAACCAATTAAAAATGAAATTTCTGAATTTCTTTTACATGCCCCCACAGAAAATTGCAGGGATATATGTTCAATAATCAATGAAATTAATACTCTGTGTCACGATGAGGAATTCCAAATCCATCTCCATACTGGTATATGCATTGAGCAATCTGTGCTAGATTCATTGCAGTACTAACGAAATTAGTGAAGGGGCAGTCCATCAGTACATCTTTATTCATTTTCTTCAAGCATCCTCTTTAAGAAACCTGTTTCGAGCATGTAATATTGGATTGAATTTGGATGTCTCCGTTCTTGATCTCGTCCTGGATATGGTGTTGCGTGAACAGAAGAAAGAGGGACAAATAAACTAGTATTTTACCTATGAAAATTATGTTAAACAAGCATTACTTGACAAGACTATACAGTAATAAGAATATGATAAATTCCGTTTTCCAAATTTATAAATGGTTTATCTAGAAGAATAGTATTGGATCCCATGAAATATGTGTAATAATGAGTAGTTATGAATATGTGCAATCGAAATTAATATTTTATTTTGACTGAATGTATAAACTATTTATAAATTTGTTTCCAAATGGAAGCTTGACTTTCTTGTTCATATGACTATCTAGTCATCTCTAGTAGTGTGCACCGAACATCTATATGCTTAGGAGTTGAGTTTGCGTAGAGATGAAGTTCCTAATTCATTAGACGAAGAACTAGTTCTGGCCAACAAGTGGTACCGGGTTATTGCTCCAGATGTCCCAGGTCGTCCTTTAGTATGGGGTTTATTATGCAAAAATAAGCATAAAAAAAGAATCACAGTGCCAGAAACAAATATCCAGGCTGTGATGAGGCATTCACTCAGACTGGGGAAATATCAGGTGTTATACCATCTTGATTCAATTAGAGAAAAAAACTCTACAAAGCTCCACCAACCGGTGTATATATCTAGCCACAGTTGGTTAATGCATGATAGGAAAAAAAAATTAGTATGTAATATATGGCTGCAGAGGTAAAATTAATATATCAATTTCCGCTTTTTTGAAATTATGTTGAGACCCCGATCTTTAAGAACATCATAAGACAATTATTACTGGAGTTTATTAGGTTTCTATTTGTAATTGGCTATTCCTTAGACAAAATTAAAGTAATGAGATTTTAATTAAAGTCAAAATAGTTAAGTGTTGGTACTATAGTCCTTGAAGGAGTAAGAGATGTCCAAGAAGATCGCATATGATCAATGTAATGTAATTAAAAGTCAAATGAGTGTCAAAGTATTGCACAAGTTCTGCTTCAAATTCTCAGTCACAAGTTGCAACGCATTTCTCACATAGAAAACACTCTAATTTGAAACATGCTATTTCTAGAAAATTGTAAACATTTTAGCTTTCTAACATACTTTGAAATTTCAATCGGATATCGAGAGAGAAAGTTATGATGAAAATACTGACTGCTGCTCAAGGGACGCTCACTAGCCGCCTCAAGCAACGATTCAACGGACAGAAATTCTAAATCGTATAAAACTGTTATTTTTCTACCCCCAATCAACCTAAAATACTTCCACTGTAAATATACAAGCCATTGCATGTCACAAGATGTATTGAATCATTATATTCATTATAAAGATCACAATTTTGAACATGAACAACAATTCCAAAGATCTCTAGATTCAACCACTTGATCATTGATTCATAAATTCATCCTAAATATTGTTTTATTATTGGTTGAGCCATATGTTCAATCAAGAAATTATTATTTGAAGATCAAATCCATTTTCCAATATTCTATTGCCTCAGTTAAAGATCAAAACACAAAATATCATTAGATCGAACACCAAACAAAATCTTACCTTCTCCAATAAGTCTTTAGTTTCGAAATATGGGAAGAGGCATTGGAAGTTCTAGCGCTCCAGAACAAGTTTGTTCTTGTTGATCCACAAGGACTAATTGTAAATTAACTTTTCTAGTAGTTTTTTTTTTTGTAAGATTTGTCCAAAGGCTTTTTATCCTTGCGAAGGGTTCTTCAAAGAGTTTTCCTTCGTCATCATATTTGGTATTATTTACTTTTTATTGCTTTTGATGTGCATGTTTAATTGATTGATAAATAGGTTTAACTGGAAATACTAAAATTTATGAATAATAATAACAAATAATAGTCTATAGTATTTATTAGGAGTAAAACTATTTTTGTGGAATCTATAAGGGTGTTAAGAGATTTGTAGAAAGAAAATTTGAGTTCTCAATTTACGTGACCGTTTGTGATATTAGAGAGGACGTAGGTAGCTTAGTGTAATAAAACACATTACCATCAATATTGTTAAGAGTGCACAATGTGTGTTTTGTTTTCTATATAAAGGAAGTATGTCTTAGAAACTTATATCTTGTCCTAAACTACGAGTCACTGAATCACCACAAGGATAATGGTAAGGAACTTGTAAATATCAAAAAGAGTGAAGACAAGGAGTGCTCAAGAAAGATGATAACTCTAATGTAGGTATTTTAGAGAAACAATGTTATAGAATTAGCAATTTCAAACGTGAAGAATAGATACATGACAATTGACAACTACTTGAATTTATTTGGTATGTTCTAATTTCGAGGACGAAATTTATCTTAAATGGTAGGATTTTGTAACGCCGCATTCTTATTTCTTGTGATTAGCATGTCTATCTTAATTAGTTGCATTTATGTTGGAATGCACATGAGACCTCTTATATAAACCACGTGCCCATTAATTCAATTACAATGTCTATATTTTATTTAACTCGGATTAAATTATATAATGTACTTTATTCGATTTTGTATTGAACCTAACATCGAGTTGGATGATATTCATTTATAGCAAATTTGGTGTAAATTAATTTAATAATAACACGATAGTTAATAATGGAATTTATTAAATTAATTGAATTGATTTAAGGACTAAATAAGTTAATATGTACATAAATTTTTATTCTAAAATCTACCTGGTTAGTATGTGTAAACACTTATATTTCTTCTATCAAGATTTTTAATAAAATAAGATAATAATTTAAGTTAAAAGTAAATTATAAGAATCTTTGGGCAAATAAGCAATTCTTATCTATGTTAATTATTTACAAGTAACTTCTAAGGATACCCAAATATGCCACTATGAAGTTTCAAAACTAATTGCATTGATATAGATTTGTAGCTGTAAATTATTAGTACATTAGATAAATGATGCAAAGGTGTATCCTTCACTGCTAATTATGTCATTTAGTTGCAAGTTAATATGATTTATCTACTCATTCTTGCCATCCTTGTATTAGTATTTCTTTAGCGATTTTTATTTTACACAGATTAATTGTAAGCATTTTGGTGTAAATTCATTGTGTGGTGGAATCACATGAAACATAAATTAATTATTGGAGCCTTTGAAATTTAACTTCTAAATGGAATGTCATAACTATTTGGCTGATAAAATCTATTAATCAATAAATTCTATATTGGTACTCCAGATGCAATTATATATATGATCGAATATAACAATATTGAATATTTAGGAGTCTTCTTTTAATCAATGGTAATGAACTAGGATTTTTGACATGTTGACTCCGTATTCGTGGGTGGTTAGGGACATCTCCACTTGCCATTCTAAAAATAAATTGTTAAAGAATTTTAGGTAAGTTAACCCCTATCTTCATGAGTACTTTACATCGTTAAATGTATAACTGTGTTACATAAAATTATTATTATTATTATATGAATTTGACATTTGATTAGTACGTTTTATATCATTAATGCTTTTCATGATATATTCATACACGTCAATGCATCTATAACCATACATGAAATTTTAAGGAATAAAGGGTTTTCAAATATCATGAGTCAAATAATGTTTTTAAAGATATGTATCTCAATATTTTGTTAAGAGGTATATGTCCATACCATGAAAGGTGTGAGTAGAAAATGGAGCGTGGGATATCAGCGCATCTAACCAATTTTCAATATTCAATAATAATGTTAATGTTAATCGTTTTGTGGTACTACCGATACGATGAATCAGATTCCAAATAATAATTATCCACTGCATTCAAATTGACTATGTGATATACCAAGTGAGCTCACATCATTAATGTTAAGTTTTTAAAGAAATAAAAGAAAAAATGATACATATTGAGAAATACTTTTTAAAGAAATTCATATGCATACCATAAGCATTCATGATGTGCATGAAGTTTGCTTACCGAGAGTTAATTCATTCCACATTATTCCTCCATATTTTTAGATGATGAGTGCAAGATGATTAGAGACGGCGACTTATGGTGAGACGGATTCAGTGCTCATATAATTTAAATATTTAATTTTTTAGGAAATAAAGTTAAGTTTTAATTGTTCTATACTTTATAAGTACACATTATTTTCATAAATTAAATAATTAATATTTATCATGTTAAAGGAAAAATATAATCGTATTCCGCAATTATAATTTTAATAGAAAATTAAATGATAATACTCCAAATTTAGGCATCTAAATTTGGGGTATTATAATTAATCTCAATCTCATATTTACAACAACTACCCACTTATTATTCATGCATTTCGTTGGAACCTCTACTCATTTTCGTTATAATGTCCTGATAAGTTTGTTAACAAACTAATTGGTTAGTATACGTTTTGATACCACTTTTTAGGAAAAACAAGGAACGTGGATAATATGACAATAGGAAAATCAAACAATAAAGAACATAAAATTTTACTTGAAATAAACCACAAGGAAAAGATGAGAATTCACTAAGATGATAATTTATTCATGTTCTTATCTGGGATGGACCATGAATTCCACATAAGAAAGCTCAATTTCATATGAAAATTTACTCTTGCAAAGATAAAATACAATTTCTTCAGAATGCCACTAGAAATTCAAAATGACACACAGCATGAGTTTCATTTCAAGCCCCCACAGAATTTTTGCAGTGGAATTGGTTCAACAATTAATGAAGTCAAGTTCTTTTTAGTCTCGAGATGAGGAACTCCAAATCCATCTCCATACTGGTACGTGCATTGAGAAATCTTTGCCAGATTAATTGCAGGACCAACGAAATCCTTGAAGGGGCAGTCCATCAGTATATCTTTATTCAATTTCTTCAATGTCACATCTATTAGATTCTCAATGTGGTCTCTAGCATCCTCTTCGGAACAACCTGTGTCATTCATGTAACACTGGATTGATTTTGGAACATCACCTCTCTTGAGTTCATCCTGGAATATATATTTGAGCTCAAATATTCATAAAATATCATGTATCAATTATTATACTTGTATTGTATCAAAGAAAAATTATGTTTAATATGCAGTATCGTACGAGACAAATTAACTTTGTTTTTCTTATTTTAAACTGGACTGTGTACCAAACATAGAGTTAAGAGTCGAGTTTGCTTACAGATGAAGTTCCCAAGTCATTTGTTAGACGAAGAATCAGTGATGGCCAGTGAATGATACCGGGTTATTGCTCCAGACGTCCCAGATCCTTCTTTGTTAATGGGTTTATTGTGGTAACATAAGCATGAAAAAGAAGCAAAGGTCCTGTTGAGGTTGTCAAGGCTGTGTTGAGGTACTCACTCAGGCTGGGAAAATACCCACTGTTATACCATCTAGCTTCTATCAAATAGGCTCTACAAAGCTCCGCCCACTGATGGATGTAAAAATTATAATCAGAGATATATGTATATTTATCAAGAATTAATAATTTTTAGCGTGTAACATTTAAAAAAACCTATCACGAGACATAAAAGTAGAATAAGGTATAGAGAAAAAAATGATTATACCAATTTCTTGGCGTTTGGTATTATGTTGAAATTATGGCCTTTAAGAACATCGTAAGCCATTTCATTAATGGAGTTGAAGAGGAAAAGGAAACAAATCCTCAAGTATTCTGGAAGCTGGTCTAATGCATTGATGTCCCACCTGATATACCAAAAAAATAAAGATTTTCCTCACGGAAAGAAATAAAATGTGTTAAGAGTTGCCTACTATGTGAATAGGACAAGAGAGATGTTTCATGTACAGATGAGGTTTGTGATAACACTCATAGGCGAGTGGGTGGGTAATTTTTTTGACCTTTTTATTGAGGCACATCATGTGAGAGGGTGTGAGCCCTGTACAAAGGGATTAATCCATAGGAGAATCCCGACCCATGACAATTTGTATAGTGAGTTGACCAGTTTTTACAATAGACCGTGATAGGCACGGCTTAAAGCCCCACAAGGCCACAACCCACCTAGACCGATTCACATGGATCTGTTTTGCTATAAAACAAATATGTTTGAAAAGTTGATAAAATTTGTGAATATGTGGTTAAAATTAATTATTGATTTTGACTTAAATTTTTTCAACCTTTTAAATTAAATCAATAAAGGCTAAAAATATGGCACGGCCTGAGTGAGCATGGGTTGTGCTGATGGGTCATGCTGCTATGCATTATCATAAACCTACCTCTCCACCATATCTGTAAAAAGCTCAAGTTCATCTAAGCTCCCATATACGTCATAAAAGTCATCAATAATTGTTACTAGTACACCAATATTGGTTAAAATCCGTCTACTGTATCGAAATTGTGGCTCTGGAGTGAATTCCAATGCCCACAGGAAGCACTCCACCAATCTGTGCCGAGCAAAGCTCAACTTCTCTGTAAGACAGGTTTCTTTATACCACCTGATCAAATACAAAGTTAAACACAAGACTTTAGCTAAAAATGAAAAAAGGGATTCTTTTTATATTCTTTCTTAGATGGAATACCTTGACATTTGTTTTATTTCATCTTGATATATAGCCTGTACGATGTTGAAATCCAACTTAGCAAATTCGAGTAAATTATAGTCTGCATCGTGTCTATTCTCGTACACATGTATGAACCACTTTGCTTCAAGTTTCTGCACTCTCCAGTGCAACGGAAGCTCTAATGCATGGCTAACTTGCATAGCAAGACCTTGTTCTGTAATATGCTGGAGTCTTTCCTTGAGATGACGAGTCGCGAAATTCTAGCCTCATCCAGGATGCCTTCATTTTCCATCGATAGAAATGAAGCTTCGTAGAGAGATAAAATTCCTACAATATCCCCAGAAAGTTCTGCATCGAAATTTCCTCCCTCTTCCATGAAACTGCAGAAAACTTCTGGAAAAGTATAAAATTGTTACAGAAATTAAAAAGATAACAACACCCCAACATAACCGACCCACCCCTTTATGGAACTTTTGGTTGTCAAAAATAGACAAGATTTAAACTTTCAATATTATCGAGTATTGCATGGTCCACTCTGCTAAACACATTGTCAGTTATTATTATTTTTTTTCGTTATCTTTTAAAGTTTCTATAAAAACAAAAGAAGTTGTCCAGAAGGGGCACCATACCTTGAGGGACATGGTATCCATGTTGTCGAAGAAGTCTAAATTTTAGAGCTGTTGAATACAAATCCTTTTCGTTCTGATTATCTGAATCTTTATTAGTTAGATATATATGCTCCAATATTTTCTTTATTTCATCCTTAAAGTGGTAACAAACATCAAGCCTTTGCAAATTATCAATAAGCTCAAGTTGATGAAGCACATCTTCCATTTTGTTGATGATAATTCTTATTTTTTCTTTCAAATTCTCTGCGAGTTCCAAGTATTCTTTTCCCTGCAGGTTTAACATGACAGTATCAGAGACGCACAATGAAAATGAAAATGAAAGGGTAGTTATCTTTATCTTAGCAAATATGGAGTAAATATTGACTGCACATAATCGTCATTCCAAACACTTGGTTCATAGTTTCCAGATCTCCTTGCCTCCATGAATTCTGAAACTTACCGTAGCTTGTGTGAATTCAAGTTTCCAGGTGCATGAACTTGTAGAACTTGCAGTTAAGAAGATTAGACAGTAGTTAATAATGTTAACAAGAAAAAGAAACTAATTCTTATTTAAGAGATTATCTAATCTATTAAGAAAATATTAATTTTCAGATTTATCTACGAAGACAGAAAAATAAAATATAGCGAAAATATTTATACCAGGATTTATGTGAAAACTTTAAGAACAAAAGAACTCGAAGACTGAGATTTTCGAAAGCTACGAAGAAAACTAGTTGAATGCTAAGTTTAGGAATTCCTCTCAAAATCTTGGTGTATATTTAACAATGGACAAGCACGCGTATTTATATTACATTTTTATGATGGGTTTATCCAACGGTTAAATTTGTCAATGATCATTCAACTTTATATTTGGTGTCATCATGATCACTCAATTTAATTTTATTTCACTATGACCATCCAATTTCATATAACTTTTCACCATGGCTACCTAATTTCATATAACATTTCATCATGGCTATCTAACTTCTTTTCATCGTTGTCATTAATTTTAAAGAGGGTAAAACGGTAAAAAAATTTAAAATAAAAATAAAAACTTATTTAAAAAAGTTACTTAAAAAAATAAAATAAAATAAAAACTTATTTTAAAATAAATATTTTAAAATTTTTTAAAAAATATTGTTTTTGTTTTTTTTTAAATTTATTTTATATAGGCCCAGTTTGTTTCTGATTAAAATCAGATTTTAATTTAAATTAAAGTCAAACAATTAATATTAATCACATCTTTCATGGGTCCCACAGTTTTTCAACCACACATTTCAAAAACTTATATCTCAATTTACTAAAATCTAATTTTAATTTCCACCAAACACCCACATATATAAATTTTTTTAGTCACAATCCCACTTTCAAAGTTGGGGAACCCACTACATGAACAATCCAATTGTTAAGCCATTCTTCACACCATAGTTGCAACATTTGACTTTTCTTTTGCACAATTTATTCCTGCTTCCACTATTGCCCTCCCAATTTTCCATTACTTTTCTACAGAAATGACCGTCTTTGTCTTTGTCCGGATTTTCCATTACTTTTTCTACACAAATGAAATAAATGCAGCATCTGCACAGAAGACCAATTCGTTGGTCACCTCATTCATTCCATTGGGCAATAAACTTGTGAAATCCGGTACAAACGTATGCTAAAAAATTAAAAGTTTTATAATGATCTGTTATAAAGGATTTCGCACTTCGTGCATTTCGGATATAATGACTTAAACGACTGCAGTACGCCCCCTAATCAAATACTAGCGCGACCTACACCTACTAACGTAAAGCCTGGGCCATGTAATCGCGTAGCTGTTGCCACAGCATGTCCTCTTCAACTATTGCATCTACCTCGGCCGTAACTTCATCTTCTTCATCAGGTAGATCAATCTCGACTTCGTCGTCATCTAGTTCTTCCGCTCTACGAAATCCCTCATCCAACCGACCGTTTCTCCGAAGGAAGTTATGTATACCCATTGTGGCCACGACCACCGTTGTTTGTGCTCTCATATTATACCCAGGCATTCGATCAATTATCTTCCATCTCTGTTTCCAAACACCAAACGCACGCTCAATAACGTTCCGACATGACGAGTGATGGGAATTGAACTGCTCCCGTGCATTTCGAAATCGACGACGTTGTCCTTCCCTTGCTTGCCGAATTGTTGAAAATGATATCGGATGTCGGAGCCCTTATACGGAGCCATGTACTCGGGCCTGTGTGCGAAACCAGAGTCAACCAGGTAGTATTTACCGTTCGCGGGTTCGGGAAAATTTATGTCATGACTATGTACAACACAAGCTAATATTCGACTATCGTGGGTGTTCCCTGTTGTTCTTGACAGTACAAACGTAAAACAAAAATTGAAATCACATGCAGCAAGTACATTCTGGGTTGGAATCCCCTTTCTCCCAATGTAATTCTCTCTTACATTACGTGGCAGCACGGCTCGCACATGGGTTCTGTCTATCGCACAAATGCAATCATGTAAAAACAATATGTGTCAACAAACCTTCACTTCATTAGCACAATAATGTCGTACCATGTACGTCGTGAATTGGAAGAACTAGGAATAGAGAATATCGTTCGACGTTCGGATGATGGTGAGCTACCCCTTCGTTGTAATGCGGATCAGGTTTAATCATGTATGTTGCGAAAGCCACGCACGCCCGCAGGACCGTCTTAAAGTAATGGCCGATCGTCTGCAACGAATGACCGAAAAGAGTCTGCACTTGCCGATATCCTTTGCCGTGAGCTAGAATGCACAAGAACATTCCCACCTATTCGTATATGTCAATGTTTTGGCTGCTTCACAGTCCTACTCATCCCGAAGTATGTGCGCGAAGTACATAAACATTGGTGGGTACATCCTGAACTCCTGGAAACACGTTTGTGGATACACATGCAAATTTTGTAGCATAAAAATGTGGTCGCATCGCGTTGTCGGGAATAAAAATGTTCGTACTCTATTAGGAGCCAAGTACTCGCGAACAATGCGTTGGGAAATTCTGCAGTAGCGAAGCCACGTAGTTATGTCATCCTCTAACTGCTCCATCAAATCTTTATCGGAGCTCATATCTGAATCAGACATTGAATGAATGTCACAGTCTGTTTCTGAAGATGCGTACACGTCCGACGTATCTGACATCGAGTGTGAAAATTGTGGCACACTACAAGAAGTTACGAACAATATACGCTCCAAGAGTTCATGACACAATGAAAAACTCTGCGTATGGACTCATGAACTGAGAGGTATTTCATATGTAGTTGCAATTTATAGAGCTGTAATAGATGGACTAATAATTTCAAGAAAACGTGTATGTTGAATAATTGGTATGTTAGCTTTATTCGAACGACAAAACCATCTTCACATCAATAAAATTGATGGGAATAGCAAAATACTGTCCTTGCATTAGTGCTCTGTTGAAAAAGTTATGCACATGGGAGCAATAATGTGCATTATGTTGGGGATGTAATTGTTCCCTGCAATCAACACAGTAATGTTGACACGACAATGTGCTGTTCATACGTGAGGGTAATAATTTGCATGTAATTCTTTATTGGTATTGTAGCATGCTGAAAATTGAAAGTCATAATGCGACGAATATATTTTCTGACATACATGGAAATATGTAATGACACTATTTAAGCATAGCATAATAATACGGATGACATACGTGGATGGACCATATAATACATATTAAAAAACAAATTCAATAATTTTACGATACACGAAGGCATAAAAGGAAAATTGAACACGGGTTATGTACACAGAAAATCATCCGGCGACATCGTACTACCATAAAAAACAAACAACTAACGACCGAAATGAGCGTTCACTCCTTACGGTTAACAGACATATTGTCTCGCTCGAAACAGTACTCGATGAATTTGAATCTCAAATACGGTGTTTTGGTAGCACAGTACGAGTTACGATTGTCTTTGTCACGTAAGAACCATAGGGTAAAGAGGTGTAGTCGATCACCTTCGTGAACATGGCTAGACGACAGAAGTTCGTCAACGCATTCGTCGATTGTCATTCCTCCCTTACGATATGAGCGCGCTATTGAAGCAAGATCTGTTCCAACACTAATCATCTGCTCAAGGGAAGCTGAAACCTCTCGTGCACCGTACATTTTCTTCTTTGCTTTTCCCTTCCTATGTTGGTCTTTTCTTTTATCCCCACTACGGTGTCCAGAAATATTCATTGAGGAGGTTGCTCGACCTTCAACTGGGTTGCCACTTGAATCCGTTGCCTTCATGTTAATGGGAAACTTGTCACCTCCATATTCTCTGTCGCTGTCAGTGCCCAATTCAAAACCACGATGCGACAGCTTCGTTGGGGACAACGCATACTTTGTTGAGTCGCCAATGTCCCCAAACAATCTGTCATACATCTCGCTGCAGTTGTAGTTCCTATACTTAGCGTACTTTGGGTTCTCCTGCATATACGAGGTAGATGAGAAATAACGTTGGAATCCGAAAGAATTAATCACTAACACATTTACATGACATGTGCTGCAAAAAAATGGCGACCGTTTGGAAATGCCAGCCAAAAATATTTGCGAAATGAAAATGTATCGAAAAAATTCCAGGTACTTTTAAAATGGGATGCAATTATTAACCGTTCGTAATGCTAAAACAATACCAACACAAGCAAAAGCATGTTACACTACAAATAGCAACTGAGAAATGTGAACTTCACGATCTGCAAAGTATTCCAAGTACGGAAAAGTGAAAAATGTAAAGCGTGCAATTTTGTACTGCCTAATAGATCAAGTACAATGATTAGGTGCAGATATTCGTGAGTGAACGAATACCTTAATTTTTGCTTTCTACCAATGGTCCGGGGCGTGAATTCTTCCGGTACCCGAACGGTACTCAATTCCAGTGCATCGCAACAACTCGAATAGGTGCTTGTGATCCGTGCACAATTTATTCCAATAGTTCTTCATCTGTGATGTAGTCCAGTCCTTCCCGATCAAGGCGTTGAACATGTCTGCTATACGATGTCATCCTTTGGAGGAGAAACATTTGCCTCGTCGGTGGCCTTCAGCTATGACAAGTTCGCAAGTTTCGATGAAGACTTTGTGCTCTGACTGGTTCCACCTCGCCGTCTTACCCACCACGCCCTGGGGTGCCCCCAAATTGGCAGCAGCAGGGTACGACATTTCTTCAATGCCACTTGTGAACCGCTGCCATGGAAGAAAATTGGGATAAGAGTGAATATCAGCTTTGTCATGAAATGAATATCCAATAAAAAGCAAATTCCCGTCGACATGGAACTGGGAAAAGTACAGTTCTACCTATGTGACTACGGACAAATATTACATAATTAATCTTAGAATTCTACCAAAGGGAGACATTACCCCAGCCAATGACATATATATCTGAAGCCTCATCTCAATTTTAAACTACTAAGACACTTGCATAGGATACAGATTTAGGAAATACGAATCACACTTGGTGCATCTGTGCCTATGTTTTGAAACCAGGAGGCAACTTGTTACAACTGAAGATGTATAATGCAAATCGAATGTTACTCTTTATCGCACAGGGTAGTATATTTTCATCGACAGCAGCTTGCCGGTAAAGTGATACCACAATTATGCACTAGAATGTAGTGAAACACGTTACAGAAAGAGTGCAGAGAAATGGTTATGCATTTGAAAGGTTCGACTAGAAACCACAAAAACCAAAGAAATCGTGATCAACCAAACAAAATTGCACACAATATGTTGGGTCGACGAGTGAAACCGAAGTTGTGCTAGAGGTAAAGAAACTTGCCAAAAAGTGGTCTGAAAGCATTGGAACGAAATGGGTTACCGTTTGATCGGGGGAACTTGGCCACGGACCAAAGATGTTTTCCATGGTTGCTGGTCCCGATTTCATGCTTCACGCCGGATTGGTAGCCTGAGGGAGCCCTGGATCGAAGTGGGGAACAAAGGTGAAGAGAGAAAAATGAAATGTTTAGACGAAATCGGAGGGAGGGAATTTGTGACAGATTCATTACCTGGGGGATAGGGGAAGTGGATGATGATGCCGACACACTAGTTCTCAGCCACAGGCGCACTGCTTTTCAGCCTTGATGTGGTCCAATGTTAGTTGGTGACGGTGAGCTCGCAGCAGTCCGAAGAAGTTGTGGAAGAGGAGGTGGTAGGTGGAAATGGGGTTAGGTGAAACCGGAGTGAAGATCCAAATAGATTTGGGGCAAAATCGGAAGGAAATTACAACGTGAGGAAGCTTGAAACTGTTGGTAGCGAGCCTTCATTTTTGACTTTCGTAAAAGCATGTCAGGAATCACTATTCTGGAATTAGAAATGGACCAAAAAAAGGGGTTTCAAACACATGCACAAAGTTACCGTTTTACCCCTTCTAAAATTAGTGGAAATAATGAAAAGAAATTTGGTGATCATGGTGAAATGTTATATGAAATTAAGTTGTCATGGTAAAATGTTATATGGAATTGGGTGACTATTGTGAAATAAAATTAAATTGAGTGGTTATGGTGACACTAAATATAAAATTGAGTGGCATGATGAAACAAAATCAAATTGAGTGGTCATTGTGATATCAAGTATAAAGTTGGATAGTCATTGATGAATTTAACCCGTTTATCAATTCTGCCTGCCCCTGGTAGAGTTGGGCGTGTGTTAGGTTGGATTGGTTTTGAATTCAATCCAATATTTTCGGTTTGACAATAATTCAAATCGAAAACAACACATTCACGGTTGAAACTCAACCCAATCTAAATCAACTAAACTCGAATTGGTTTGGACTTGAGTTCAATTTAAGTTGAACAATTTTTTGTGGGCCCAATGGTTGGAACATTTTTCGTTGAATTTGAACAATTTTTTAAAGTTTGATATCATTTCAATTTTGACCAATTTCATTTACATTAAAAAGGGTGATTTGAAAGACTTTAAGTTGACTGAAGTTGGATCAATGGTTCGTCAGGTTAAGTTCAATTCCAATAGAACAATATAAATTAAAACTATTGTAAAACATGTTAAATAGATTATATAATGATCAAATTAAATGCATATTAAATCAATCTAAATACATGTTGAATACTTGCATATTATACTTATTGAATAAAATGAATTCAACTTAAATACTAAAAATGTTAAATCATCCAAACTCAATACAAAAATTCATCCTTCAATTCAAGTATTTAGTAAAAAATCACATCAAAAAGTCGAGTTGAGAAGCAGAGGCATGGCAACAATGAGAGGTATAAGAGACAAGAGGTATAAGAGATGTGAGGCAGATGAGAATTTGATCATTAGGTTTTTGGTTTAAGTACTAATTTTCTTTTTAATATTTATTAATGTATTGGGTTGGGTTATGTTTGATTGAGTTTTAATAGATAACCCGAAACTCAATCCAACCAAACCTAAAATTTGATTTCTTAACCCGACCATAACTTAACTGAACTAAAAAATCAATCCAAACCAATTGGTTTGGGTTGATCGATTTGACTGGTTCGAATTGATTTTTGCTCACCCCTAGCCCCTGCTTGTGGTAGAGTAGCATCATCATTTTATGATAATGTGCACAATTTTCACCAATGATGTATTTGATTGTAAGTATAGAACTTGCATAAAAAGAAAACAATTTCTAAGTAATTGAATTGTCTAAAATTTGTTTTCATGAAAATTGTCAATTAAATATGTTTGATTGAATTAATTTTGAACCTAAAAAATATTGTAATTTTATATCCTTTATTACTGGGTAGATGAAAGAAATTGGTAGATGAGAGAAAGAGTAAAATTAGTTTTTGGGAAATGTGAATTGCATGAAAAATGTTTTATTTACCCCTCCACAAAGAAAATTTTTTCTTTGTTTTTGAAGAAAATATGGTTACGAGATCAATTTTTAGAAAATATTTTCCATAAAAAAATGAGAATCAAACATTTCAAAAGTAGGAACTTGGTGAAAATGACATTTTTAATGAAAAATAAAGCCAATCGAACATAGCCTAAAAGAAATTTCAATTTTAGCTTCCATTTGGCAAATTTTGTAAATCACTTATAAATATTCAAATTTCATTCACACATATTTAGCTCGTCTATTCTCGCTTTTCAACAAGATTTATATCAATTTATTTATCGTTGCCACTTCCAAATGGCCCACAACTATCTTTTTTTTCTTTTTTTTTTTTAAACTTCTCACACTAAGACCCACACTCACTTTGCAACGGTTTAAAAAAATGAATTTTAATCTCACAAAAAGTGGAGACAGGCGGGGGTTTAATAGATCTATAAGTATTATGCATTTTTATATCACTCATTTTTATATTTTTATAAATTAAAATGTTTATAAATTCTTCTCAAATGGATTCTTAAATGAAAAATGATAAAATTATTTCAAAACATAAATAGTTTGTGTTTGTCTAACATTATTAGTAATTTAATAGTAACTTCTACTACGCAGTTAATTTCAAATTTCAATTTCAACAAAACATTCAAAATTATTTCTCATTATTATTCACACATTTAATGATTTTCACTACTATTTCTCTTGAAAAGTTTTTTAAAAATTACTAATAGTCAATCCGAATAGAAGCATAGAAAATGGCAAAATTTAGTCTACTCCAAAATCTATGTCAAATCAAGATTTAAATTTTATTCGAACCTATATATAGTGTGTTTTTTTTTCATAGCCCCCTTTCGGTTTTCACTGAAAATAGATTTGTAGTAGATTTTTTATGCTTCGCTACCGAGACTCAAGTCAAAACGTCACATAGCAATCCGCGTGAAAAGAAAAGTCAACAAAGAGTCAACTGAAAAAATCAAATGAATGGCCGAAACTATTGTGTCGAAACACTACCTAAATAGTCAAAGAAGTATACCGAAGCTATTGTTATGCCAATGCTCTTCGCATTAAAGATCACCAACATGAAGCCCTCTCTAGTCGAAACCCTTAGTTCATCCGAGATCCCCGAAACTAAAGCTGCCTCTTGCAAGATTTACATACAATCTTTAGAAATGATTGATATTACGTCTGTAATAAAGAATATGAGGTGTGTCGGCCTATTGTATAGGGCGGCGACCCGTTGTCAATATATTTTATGTATGATAGACTTAGTAATGTGAGACTTCAATTAAGAGGATGATGTCGCGTGATTCTAATCCAACGATCACCACATCGACTAGAAATATATAAATAGGTGGTCTTTGTACATAAAAAAATAATGTTTCTTTGAACATTAAAAAGGAGAATATACAAGAGCATTTTGAATATACATTCTTGCTTGATCTATTATTGCTAGTTTGGATATTAGGTTATTGATATCTTGGTTGGTGATTATTTGTTAACGCAGTCACTTTAGTCATTATCGTCGGTGCGCGAACACCTTTGTCTCGCGCCGTAAAGCATCTCCCTCGTTCACGTGTTACCTTTATTCTAACGATTCACCCGTCGAAATGCGTCAAAATTTGTTTAGGTTGATGTGAGTGGGGCACGTCATCTGTTGTCCACATTGGCGTTACGTTTTTTGGGATCAACATATTTTAATAAAAATTAATGAAATATGTAATTGAATAGTTGATAAAAATCATGAATCCTATAAGATATTTGATTAAATTAATTGTTAATTTGAGAGGAAAGCCGCCACACGGAGAGAATTTATGTTATACTGGCGATATTTTATTGACATTTTGTCCATGGCCACTTTTCCACATAAATTGATAAAGTGCCATAACCGCAAAGTGTCTAGTCATCAAATTAGTCACGACTAGTGATGCAATAATAAGATTGTTTATTAATATTTAATTGAATAATGTTAAAATTTCAATCAATATATAAATACATTAAAGCGTGAAAAAGTCAAATACATTTGAAAAAATATAAATTAATAAAAAAAAAATTTCAATCATACATAAGTTTTAATTTTTTTTTTTTACAAATTCAAATGAAATAGTTTATACGTAAATCATGATTAAATGGTAATGACAAGCTCTGAGTTTGGGCGAATGTTACGAAAAATTTTGAAAATAGTGATTTGTAAAACTAAAACTATTTTTGACTTTAAGAAAAAAATATTTTTCGAACTTTTAAAAGAATAAAGAACAACACTTATATTGTCTAAATTTGATTTTTATAAAATAAATTAGTAAAACCTAATAATAAAAATATATGTATCATAGAGCAATAATTTGAGTCGATAAATTTTTTTAAAGAAATATTTTCGAAAATGAAAACTAATAATATATAATTGTTTAGTTATTATTTATTGTATTGAAATATTAAACAAAAAGTAGAAAAGCAAATAATTGAACACCATACCTCCAGCGTATTGAAAAATTAAACAAAAAGTAAAAAAGCAAATAATTGAACACCATACCTCTAGCGCACAAAATGACCAATCTAACATATGAATTACCCTTCTTTTTGTTGAACATTGGTACAACTATTAATTAATATTTATTTATTATTTACCGCATTTAAAAATTGAAAAAGAGAATGTTGTTGAAGGGAATCAAACCCAAGTATCTAGCACAGGCTGCCGCGCCGGCTCGTCGAGTGCCGGATCTGTACATGCTTATGGGTAATATTATTTTTCAAATTATACCAAATTACCTTATCAATATTGTGCTCGTTTGATAGTTTATAGTTAATTATGTATAGAAGAAGTTAATTCGAATAAGGTCGAGCCAAGTTAGAGTGAAGAAAGAAAATTATCGTTAAGTGAATTTTATGAATTAATTCATTTATTTAATAATTAGACGTCACTTTATCCCAGAATTTGATTTCCACCGTTAGTTTAGTTCAAATAGAATTTGAAGTCTTGGTCATATCCATTAACTAATCCAATGGAACCCGTCCACCATCAGCTCTCCGTTCTTGACAAAATCAAAGATGGTAAAATACTATTTTGTTTTTTTTGTAGAAATCAAATAGGAGTTTGATTATTTATTAATTAAGTTGTTTGTATTAGAATAAAATAAGCCTTATAAGTTATATCTAATGCCATTAGGAGTTCAATTTATCTAAGAATCTCCATTATCTTATCTTATATTTTTAGGATAATCATAATTTTATTAAAACCCTGTTTGATTGTAACAAATTTCATAGAAAATATCACATCCGATGAAAACGAATTTTATTTTGATCGTTTGATTATAATATGGAAATGGAAACCAAATTTCAAAGTACAATCACTTTAAGATACATTTTCTTTGTTTTCATGGAAAACGAATTTTTATAGATTTGGTAGATTTTTATTTTTCAACTAACATGGAATTAAAGTTCATTTCCACATTTGCCTATCAAACGGACCCTAAGATTAAATCTAATTAATTCTAGCTAAGATAGAACTTATCCACGTACCCACAAATTTCAGAAAGCTTTTAACCTTAAAAATCTTTTGTATGTTGTACGTATATGACCTCTATGGTCTCTGTTAAATTTTCATAATTTTTGGTAGTCGTTTGCTGGATCAAATAATTTTTGTAGTTCACTGCAAATTGGGAAAAACTGCACCAGCTTGCTGGATTTTTCACGAACTCTTTCCAAAATCGTTTTGTTCCATGTTTTTCTAAGTCTATATTGTCAAAATGTTTAGTTCTTCCATTATTATCAATTAAGTCAAACTCTAGTACTTTTCTTAATTATTTATTTTTGACTATTAATATTATGGAACTCATTTTTAGTAACGCGTCAGATTGTTAGAATTCGGGAAGTTATATTTTGGTATCAGAGCAAGGTATACTTTTCGATAGACTCATTATGAAACTTTACAGTTCGTTTTTATTTGTATTATTATTTTACAACATATTACATGAAAAAAAAAAGTTAACAAATAATAAAAAAAAATCAATGTACGAGATCCTTGGCACCCATAATCATCGTTCAGCCACCGTTCAATATTTTCAAGGAATGGAATGAGGAAGAGTTTTTAATTATAGTACATTTTATGCAAGTTTTATTCATGCTAATTAGTTGTACGATTCTACTGAATTTTCCTTGCACATCTTACTTTATTGCTTTAAGATTTTGTTAATGAAGCATAATAGCTGTTTAAGTGAGATATTAGAGGGTTTGATGCACCAGAAGCGTGAGAAGGTTATAAATAATGTAAATTTCGAGGGCGAACTTATTTTAATCATGGTAAGTTGTAGAATCTCGACATTTCATGTGTTTTATCAAATACAATTTATTTGCCAATTGATAGAATTGCCAAATATAATCTAGTCATTATATATTTCAATTAGTTATGCTCAATAATTATTAGATTCATATGGATATCATTTGAGCGACCAAAGTGAAAATAATTATTAAATATTGTGCTTTTATTTATTTTGGGACAAATAGTTAATTAATGAATGAGTTATGATTACTTATCCTATTAAATGGAGAATTATGGGTTCCATAAAAGTACATTTGGATAAGAGTTTTTATTTTTTATTTTTTTTTATTTTTATTTTTTTTGTGAAAAATATTTTATGCATAATAGAGAGCATCTTTAAATTTAGAGTAATTTTTTTACGCACTTCAACAAACTCTTTATTTTGATGATTTATTTTGTTTTTCCCAAATTACATTTAATAATTTATCCTCGTATCTTATTTAACATAATAATTTATATTTTAATAGCCAATCAATTAAAATGTAATTTGAATAATTTAAATTCTAGAATACTGAAATTTGTAATGTATTAAATGCAATCACAATACATTTATACTATAAAGTATGTTTGGCTCTCTAAATTAGGATAATTAAACAATCTTTATTTTAAAAAGTTAAATTAGAGAGTCTCTTAAAACTCATTTTTAAGTGTTGACTCTAATAGATATTATTTTCTAAATATTTATATTTAGAGAGTCTATTAAAGATACTCGTCAAATTTTAATTATAGATAAACTAATGGGTGGTAATATTAGTTTTCAAAATAGACCAAATTAACATATTAATACTCGGATCATTTGGTACCTTATAACTAATTATTATATTAAGAATGAAAAGAAGTTAATTTGAATAAGATCGAACCAAGTTAGAGCAACCAAAGAAAATAATGGTTAAATGAATTTTAAGGTCCTAATTCATTTGTTTAGTAATTAGACGTCTCTTAATCCCAAAATTTGATTTCCTCGGTTAGTTTAGTTAAAGTGAAATTTTAAGTCTTGATATTAATTAAGTAAAATTTTGAATTCTCTACCAAATCTCCTTCATTTAGAAGAATATTTTGAGAATATTGGATGGACAATGTGGCAACTATCTCAAAAAATATATATCCTAATTTAATTCGTGAATTTTATCGAAATCTCTCATTGTACTCACTACACGTCCCTTGCTCTATTAAAGATAAACGTATTACACTCGATAGGGATAGCATTAGAGAAATACTTGTGTTAGAGGAATATGAAAACCTTGCTTATATTCA
>CAIGRB010061457.1:0-14168 GCA_903798255.1 Fraxinus quadrangulata
CAAATATTTTAAAATCCCTCTATTGATGAATTTTTTATAAATTCACTAATTATTGAGAATAATTAGATTTCAAAAGATTTCATTGAATTTCATTAAAATCTTAATTGAGGACATCTAAATTTTAACGAATTTTATTAAAATCTTAATTGAGGACACCCCCAATATTCACATCATAATGATTAATAACTAGATTATATTTTAATTGAGTGAAATGTTCATAATCTTTACATATTATTACATTTATGTCTCAATTTTTTTTCATTGCATATTTATTCTAAAAAACTAACATAAATTATTCCTAATTATGAAATCTCTTAAAAATTTCTTTAACATAGAATAAAAAGACTTATTTGTCTATTGTATTTTTAAATAAGCAAAACAAATAATAATGTAAAAACGCAATTAAATATTTGACCATCATTTAAAACTACCTTAACACTATTTTTGGACGAAATTATGATTAAAGATAACATTTTGTGATCAACAAAATATTAAAAATAATAGTGTACTGTAAATTATTAATGTTTTTTTTAGCGTTGAGATGAAATATGAAAAGGTGCAATCTTGCTGTTGCTTCCGGTGCCGATTTTAGGTGGATTAGAGTTGGGCCGGAGAAGAACAGCTCGAGGCTCACAGCATCAAGCTGAAGAGATTTCTTTTCGTTAATGTAGTTATGAATTTGTTTATGTTTAGAAGTGCCCTTTTCATAGCTCGATAAATATACTACTGCTAATGTATATGTTTCCCTGTGGAAATTATCCCTTTTAATGGTCGAACAATTATCCTTTGGATGGAGGAAATTACTTTCTTAAGTTACTGTAAAAAAAAATAGACTAGAAAAAAAAAAAATATAATAAGCCCAGAATGCTGGTGCTGCCGCAGTTCTAGTGGCTGGATGACATTGAGGAACCTTTAATAACAATGAACTCCGCAGTTCTATTTGAAAAAAATAATATTCAAAAAAAGAAAAAGAAAAGAAAAGAAGGTAACAGGACTATTGGACTGGGCCCACTGGCCTATAGGTGGCTCCGCCCACTATGTGGGGCAAAAAAATACTGAAGGGGCGGAGTGTGCGCATTATGTATATATAAATAAAATTTCATAATTTTCACAGAGATTTAAGTAACAAAATTCAAAATGTTGCTCTGCCACTGATTGTGATAGGGTTTATGAAGGATTTTAAGGGTGCAGCCAAAATCCTAAAGTGAAATCTGCTTGAGAATTCAGAATTTTAAAGCCTTCTATGGCTGTTTTCCTGTTGTCATTTGCAGGTAAACGGGCTACTGAAGTGAAATCTGCTTGGGCTGCTGTTTGGGTTATTTAATTGGATTGGCTATGGTGCCTATGGATTCTGGTGGAGCATATCTTATATACAAATATAGATTGCAGTTAAGTTTTCATAAATAAATTATGTGTATCGGTATTAGTGTTGTGCTTAACCTTCTCGGCTAAAGTTGGATTTTTGGGCAAAAATCTTGATGTGGAGCATCACTGAACATGGGGTTGGGCCTATTGAGTAAGGGGGTTGGCCCCCAACAAGAATAGTGCTTGAGGCGGATTCCCGAGTCTAATTCTAGGTGATATAAAGTTTGATTGCACCTCTTCTATCCGCTATAATTTTTTGGAAAGTATAATGCTATGAAGCACAAGTGGTGCTTAACACTAGTATGTGTGTTAGTTAGGTCACTGCCACATCGTCCGATGAATAATAAAGCATTTGAAATTCGTTGGACATTGTGACAGTAATCTAAGAACCACTTGGGGCCAAATAGCATTATTCTTTGGGAAAAGTGGTAGCATCTCATAACATGAGAACTTGACTGCCACTTGCTTTATTAGGATTAAACATAATTTATTTTAAAGATAATTGATATTTTGGTTAATGTAAACTGAATGAATTGAAGAAATGAGTTAATAATTGACCTCTTAGTGGTAATACATGTTACGAGGGAAAATAGTTGTGGAATTTTTTATATTTGGATTCTTACGAGGTTCAACCATGCTCAACCAAACATAATCTAGACTGTTTAGCATCTAATTAAGCTTTTGCTCATACTAGGCTTACTGGCACTATAAATAAGTACGAATAACTGGAGAAGATCCGGAGAAAAATCTCAAGAAAGAAGACTATCAAAAAGTTTGTCGAAAATTTCAGAAACGCCAAGGAAACTTTGAGAAAGTTTTAGCATAGATTATTGCTTTCACCTTCAAAATGATTGTTCTTTAACATAATTAGGAGAAAACATATGTAGTTGGTGGAATTATGCGTTGGTAGTTGTCTGTGCATAGGTGATGCTAATATAGACAGATCTCCTTGTTGGAAAATTCCATCATGTGGGGCCACACATGTATATATATGAAAATGTGTGGTGCTATTTTAAAGATTAGTCAATAAAATGATCCAGTAAAGTTAATTTTGGACTAACGAGTATGATTGTCATGAAATTAAAGTGTAGAGACTAGAACGGTTACTTTAAATTGATGAGAGACCAATTTGTAAGAACCGAAAGATAATAACTGCATATTCAGCTATTAATTCATGAGTCATGATTTCCAATTGAACGTGGTTTTCATTCCTCTATATCCCCATTAACAGAGAGAAAAATTTAGAATGAGATTACGTATCAATTGGAATATCATAACCCGTTCAAGCAATCAGACACACATTGGATCAAGGTATGCTTTCGCTCTTAATGCTCTCATTGATTTCAACATGGAGGATTTATATATGCATGTGATTAGGGCTTGATATAGTATTTATTTGTATTGACAATCCCTTTTCACAATTCCATCACTCCCGTGTATTCTTTTCTTTTTCTATTTGAGAGAATGACCCTCTTGATCTATTTATCAATGAGTTGGACATGGAAGGATATAAATATAACTTTTCCAGATATCTCCATTTTCAACTCTTGCCTTTAGTTTATATGAATGAAATTGGAACATTTAATTTATACATGCTTTGATGTTCATTAGTCTAGTATATGATTGCAGCATTACAAATGGTTTGACTTTCTTGGAGCTACTACTGAACCAGTGTTAATTTTTAACCACATTTTCTTATTACTTACCCGAAAAGTTCTGTATGTTCTTACATTTTTCTGTCTTTTTGCATTGTCTGTCATATGAATTCGGAGATCTGGGATATAATGGCACACCACATGCCTCTGGACAGCCAAAACGAAGTTCCAAATCACGCTGAGGAAGATCGTGCTTAATAATGAATCTCAACCAATATTCTTCTGAGACTCCGATGCTGGGATTGGTACACTGGCCCTATTGTCTCCATCAAAGGTTTTGAAGGTAGAATTATATATCTTTGCGAACTTTTCTGTAATAGGTGAAAACGAGAAATTATCCCTAGGCCCTAAAAATATGTTTACATGTCCAAGTCTGGATTATATTGTCGGCACAAAGAAATGGATAAAGTTACTCGATGTACGTTTTAGCTTGTGTCACAGGTGGGATTTATTCCTTGATATAATTGCGATCATGTAATCATGCACATCGTGATTGCATGTGTCCTTATGTAGGAAGAGTCAACAATAATATTTTGTATTAATTCTTTTTCATATTCATTAAATGATATATTCATCAGTGCCTTGCTGTTTGATTTATAATTTGGAACAACCAGGAATTGATTTTATCTGTTTATACTAATGGTTGACATCTTATTTTAAAAGCTTTTTGTGGATATTGTATTATAGATCCCAAGAAGCATCTCTGTATGTGTATGTGCCTGTTTTAGCATGTATAAAAAATAAGCATAGAAAAGTCTCGAAAAGTAAAGTCTTATGGATCAGTTCCGAAGTATTTAACAAGGGAAATGGATCTTACATTACATGCATGTGTGTTAGTGTTTGACCTTGAACTGGAAATTTGAAATGGAGCAGCTATCTGTGCAAGTCTGCTCGTGTTTAAATATCCCAACCTCGGGGCTGCTCCCCTCCCCAAACACAAATTTCTTGGAGTAAATTTACTTCTGTTAGCTTAATTCCTGCTTAAGTTGGAGGTTATTTTATCCTCCTCCTCCTCCACCACTAATAGTAATAATATACTTTGTGCATGGTTACTAGACACGTAAATATTAAAGAAGCTAAAATATTGTTAGCAATGTTTGGCTAAATAAGGGTGGACTTGGTTCCATTAGGTTCAGTTCCAAGAGAATTGAATCGAATTGAACTGAACCATGAACCAATGAATTTTTTGATAATATATAGAACCAAATAGCTTTATTATTATTATTATTTTTTTTAAAAGATACAAAGCGGTTCTAGTTTTCTTAAATTTTCAGACTTGCACCATATCTGTAAGTTAGTAATACCTAAATAAATAAATAAAAAAATCAAATATTCAGCATGTTCAAATTATCAATCATCAAGATCACAAAAGTCCAAACAAATAAACAAGATATAGTCATAATTTGAATGCACAAATAATTTTTCATTATCATACAAAAGATTACCTAATAAGTAATAATAATGATTCACTAAGGGTACATTTGATTGCAAGAATGAAATTTGGGTGGAAAGAAAATGAATTTCAGGGAATTGAATTGCCTAGAACTTATTTTATTGAGAATTGTCTATTAATTGTGTTTGATTAATATAATTTTTCACTTGAAAAAGATTGAAATTTTAGATAATTTGATGTTCGTTTGGCTTTATTTTTCATGAAAATTGTCCATTGAAGGAATATAATTTGTTACAATTGAGAATAAAATTTGTTTCCATGATCAAAATTTTTTTATTTTTATTTTTTTTTAAAAAGGAAAAAGTTGGCTAGGAAAAACTGGGAAAAGTTTTTTCTAAAAAATCAAGAAAAATGATCAAAAAGGGGGTTGGGTGGAAAACCATTTGTCAAGAAAATTTTGCCTATCAAACAAGCAAAAATGTGGAAAATGAAAGATCACTTCCTTGTTCCATGGAAAAGAAATACTATCAAACATGGCCTAAATTAATTGTAACAGTTTTGACGTCATACCCCCACAACAAAAATGAATCATGCAGAACTTTTATAGTCCACTTTTACAGGCAATAATTAACCGTTTAATATTCCATGAATGTTTACAGAATTTTCCTCTATTTATGAAGAACACAAATAATTCATCAAACAATTAAAGTGAAAAAATAGTTTAAAGGTTTTTAAAATGATTGGCCAATTCTATTTTTTGATCATGAAAGTCTCCTTCACCAACGTAATGAAATACAGTGGAGGCGTGCCGCTATTTTGTGTAAATTGTATAGGAGTGAAGGAGAAATTATTCAAATGAGTACAAAATTAGGGTGTATACAATTAATGGACTGTCTTGAATGACACATAACCAATTAATGAGTTGTCTCCGATTAATACAAAATTAGGGTTTCTACAAAATAATATATATAGAAAAATAAAATTAAAAATCAAGTTTGGTTTTGGTTCTGATTCCGATTCTCGATTTTAAAACTAGAACTGAATCAAAACCATAACCATATAGTTCTTATTTCAAAGAACCAAAACAATTAAATTGTTTTTGTAGAACCGCACTGAACTTCTCGATTTGGTTCGATTATTTTGTCCACCTTATGATTACGCATCTTATAAGCTTAGCCAAACATACTAATAGTGTTGTCCAGTTCTATCTACTATTACTTATTAAGTCCCTATGTGAGTCATATTAAAATTTTTATTTTCATTCTTCTACTCATTTTCAATTACACATTCTTCAATAAAATAATATTTTTCATTACATCAATAACTTTTCTTTCTTTTTCAACAACACATTCTCCATCAATCTACTATTCTAAAATACATTTTTCTAAAATAATGTAGTTTAAACACACCCTAAATATGCTATATAAGTTACCTATGTACATTTGCACGCATGTATAATGTGAGGGAGACCCCGTCCCCACCCAAACCAGATGTTCTGCTACCTATAATACATGTTAATGAGGTACAAGAATATCCTATTATAATAATTACGATGAACGAGGTTATTGAAGGGCTATCAAAACATTAATTCCAATGAATCCCATCAACAAATTAACTAGTTACAAATCAATTCATCGAACCCAACAAGGCCATTGATTCAACTTAATACAGTTTAAGCTCACGACTAATATACCATGATAAATAGCCCAAAATAGGAAGACCGTGTTCATCAAGTACAAATGACAGCCAATAAATAGCTTTTAGAATTAAATTGTTGAAGAATGATTAGTCTTAGTCCCCATCAATGATTTATAGGTTTTTTTAAGAGAGAAAAATGGAAACCAACTTGTCACACCTTATATATGTGTATATTTTCACAGAAATGCCTTTATTTTCCAAGGTCATGATTTTCGAGTGCTTATCTTGAGATCAAGTCCTATATCCATTCCATTGTAGGCAGTGGGAGCATACATCCATAGATCATCAGAACTCAAAAGCTGCAGATGTAAGAAATGGAAAGCCAGCATTAGGATTCTAAGTTCCTTATTTTTCCTACTTAAATTGGAAAGGAATATTAAATCTTGATTTGTCGTAATTGAACGAGGAAGAAAATAAGTTATCTAATGTAGTGAAAGAGATTCTATGTTACCTTGATCTGAAGTTGCAAAAATTTCACATACTGGACAGCTTCTTCAAACATTGTGCCGATGTCAACCTATCATAACAATGACTGATTCTCAGATTTCAATTTCCCAGGGTTAGACAGTCTTATGAGGTTACATTCAAGTGTGCTTACCTTAGTTCCATGGGGGATGAGGTTCTGCAAGATTCTCAATCTCTCGTTTATTCTCTCTCTTCTTTTCTACAAGATAGGGAAAAGGAATGATCATAGCTGAAAGATAATTTCCTTCAACCGGGAGAGATTAGGCTTCAAGAAATAGTGAATTGTTGAAAGTAAGAAAGTAGTTACCCTAGCATAGAGGCTCTGGGGATCAGTTGCCGATCCCCTACAGGTTAGTGTCTTTCCACTTCCGTTTGAGCTTGAGCTCGAAGCCACTTCTCCATTATGTTCGTGTGAAGCATTAGATTCGTCCTCTGAGCAGCAGTGGCTTGAGCTCTGCCTGTGTAGCACGGCATTATTGTTATCTTTATTGTCGCTGTCAAGGTTCAAAACCCTCTTCAGATTCATGATTCTCTTGTTCTTTTGGACCTACATTTCAAGAAAGATGATCAAATCAATATTGTAATGCTCTGTATCAGATTTGTGAAAAATTGATGCATAAGTTTGATACGCGACACTAGACAATATAACAAACAAGATTTAACTTTTTTTATTATAATATTGTTTAGTCTTGTCCATTCTACCTTATCAAACGTATCAAAACCAATGATCTATACTTCTCGTGGAATCCGGGGTCTTTTCTTGGACATCTCTGAATGGCTGTTGACTTTATCCTCCTGGCATGTCTGTGGCATTTGTATTTCAAACTCCCTTCCAAGATGCAAACTCTTCCCTCGAACGATAGCTTCATGCAAGCTCCGTTGGACTCTATACTGTCATTGCTCCCGTCCTGGTTCAGATAATTTGTACCCTCCCATGGCACTGTTATTGTCTTTACCCTCTATTGTAGAGTAATCAATGGACAGCAAACTATAATTAGTTGCAAAAATTTGATTAGAGTCACCGGGGTAGTAGCTTTCAGGACTCGAAGAGGGAAAAAGAATGTCACTGCCTCCGCTGTAACTTTTCTGTTGCAAAAATGAATATATACTGGTATTATTAGTTTCATCTGATGAGTATATTCCACTTTCATCAATTACTGAAACTTTGACATTTGACTTATAAGGATGCCAAAAACTTGAGGAGATTGTGAAGTTAGAACCAGTAGGTAACTCCTTTGGAAGTGAGCAGTTACTAAGCAATTGCGACATGAAATCAGCCTCTTCCGAGTACATTCCATAAAAGGATCCCCATTGCCCTTCATGCATTGTCCCAACAGTTTCCATTTTTTTCTCCTGCTGCAAAAAGAAGCACAAAGAAGAAGGGTTTTCGGGTTTTCTTCTTCGATGCTTGGGAATGTGAAGGAATGTAGACATCTATATGTAGTCATCGTATGTCTACGAATTAACACGTATATAATGGTCCCATAGCATATTCTTTAATACGGGATGGGACCTATACAACTCAGAGAAGACTAATTTAAGCAATTATGGAAGGAATTATGAAGCCTGTCCGAACCTTAAATAAACATCTCAAGGTTGAACAGAAATCAATGAGAAATTGAGTTTCATCTTGACTTCCAATCTTTTTTGATCAACCATAAAGGATTAACTACCACAATTTAGTATCAGATATCAAGAATTTAATCAGGAAACTGGTTTTAAGGTCCGAAGATAGAGAACCACACCTGGCAATCTAGAGATGTGGGTGTCTTTCTCAATATACGAAACATTATTACATAGTAAATTTAATAGAAGTGTCATCATCTGGAATAAAGAGTGATCCCGACAAATATAATCTTTTACAGCTTTGGCTCCTGTCTCCATTGCTTCAAACCTGATGATGTTTGAAAGAGTCATTGTGTAAATATAAGGTGAACAGCATACTCATCACAGCTGATTATAATAAACTAAGATTATAGATTTAAGGAAAGAAAATAATGATTTTGGATAATGTTAGAAAATCATGAGAGGCAAAGTTTAAGACTACAAACACAAATCAGTGAAGCAATAAACACGAGAATGGCGAAGAGAAATCAAAATAGAACCCAAAAGGATGAAATAAACCCGGGAAAATGGAAGCTTGAACATGTATATATGCTATTCAAAAGCAAGATTTTCCCCTCTTGTCTTGACATTGCTTATGAAATACGACGACAAATAGTTTAGAGGATCAAACAAGCCTTGAAGGTTGATATCAAGCAAAACTGAAGAACCTTCTTCTCATTCTAAGCGTTCAGTATCATTTGGCTCCACACAATCTAACAATTCATATTTGTATTTGTTAATCATTGCAACATTAAGAAAATAGGGTTAGTGCATATGGAGTGTTTGAACTATGTTTTCCATAAAATCAAGAAGATAAAAGTAAATGTGCAAAAATTACACCCTTGAGATTGGAATTAAGCAGAGCTGGACTATACAGAAGAATGAATATACAGATTCTTCCAAGACGCGTCCAATCACGACTACTGGCATGATCCGATTTCTTATATAATTCTATTACTTTTGAGCATTCATTAAATTTAAAGTGATAAAGAATACATATTTGAGCAGGCGAATGTACCATCTTTATTAGAAAACTGAACAGGGAGATTAGGAGATATATAAAACATGCATAATACACGTAGAAACACCACAATTGCAGTTTTTTTAACATAGATGAAAATCAGATTTAGGTTTTTGTCTGGTGAGCGTGACAAATAGTAGAGGGAGGCCTGCACGTTTGAGTTGTCAGTCTCCCATCAATAAAATCAAATTTTTAATAAATTTTGATAAAAGTTGAGTAGTTGAAAAGTTATGAATCTTATGAAATGTGTGGTTAAAATTTATTGTTGATTTTGACTTGAGATTAAAATCAAATTTTAATCACGATCAAACTTGGGTCGTCTATCTACCAAAAAAGAGTTTTTAGTGAAAATATTAGGGGTTGTTCTCTTTACGTTTCAATTTTGTGTTTTGAGTTTTAAATTTATTTTGAGTTTTATGTTTTGAGTGTCCATTTTGAAATTGTTGAAAATGTGTTCTTCTGGATATTTTGAAAAATTATTTTGAAAACATCCAAATCGCGTTTTGAAAATTTTGGCTTGATTATAACTGAAAATTTTGGGTTTTCTTTGTAAATTTTTAACTTATTTTTAATTTGTCGTCTTCCTTATGCCCTTCCACCTATGGTCGAGTCCCCTTACCTGCTCGCTCTACTACTCATCCCTTTTCCTCCTCTCCCTTGAGTTGACCATCAACAGACCACATGCTTGGTTTTTAGAGTTCAAAGTATTTTTTTTTTTTTTTTTCACATAACGCCTTGCAATTCGTTTCTTGTATGTGAAAGTAACTAAATCTCGCTTCTTTGTTTCATGCATATAAAGTTCAAAAATAAGATTTTACTCAAATGTATGAAGACAGATAGTAGTTAAGTCACTCCATTCTATCCTGCAAATATTGTTTATTCTTCTCTAGCAAGTTTTAACTTATATTCTCTTGAAATATATAGAATTGTTTTATTCTACTGTCTTTTCTATTTTTGTAATCAAGCATGTAAAGTCTTGAGTAATTGCTCAAAATTAACAAATAATACATTTTTTTTCTAAATTACAAACTACAAAGTAACTAATAAGAAAAGTTTAGTTCTATAAGTTTATTGATTCTGTTGTTCAAAATAAATGTTTATCCCTAATTACCAAAGACGACAAAATTAATACAATAATACCATCTTAATTACACTTGAAATGAAAGATAAACATAAACCAATTATTTTTATTGTATTTAATTATTCATGTTAAGGACCGACGTAATTGCTATGATACCACTTGTTAAGAATTATATATTTTTCTGATCCACTTGTTGTAATTCAGGATGAAATATCGAAATTGTATGGCAAAATATGAAGTATATGATCGTAAGCAAAATAAAAATAAAAGACAAAAAATATGACAGAGAAATATGAAGATTTCATTGACTCATGAACAATAATAAAGAAATATACAATTGATCTGAAATTCTAGTAATCAACGAGGCTAAATTATCATATATTCTCAAAACCTCTCTCATAAATTATAGAGAAGAGCCAAGTATATATAGGCAACTATGTAGGGCGACGTCCAAATCCTAAGAGATGAGTTGCAGTTGAAGTAGAATGTCAAAAACGTGTTAAAATGCGAAAAGGGTATGATCCGAATAACCCCGTCGATCGAGCGATAAGCTAGCGACAGATCCGTCGCTCGAGTGCCAGGTGAGTGATCAGGTCTCGAGAAAAAACTTGTAGATGTTGTTCGAGCGGCCAGTTAGAGGTAGGCTAGCGAAAATGCGACGACTTTTCTTTCCAATCCATAATTTCAACCTCTTCAAGTCCAATACAAATTCCAACTCCCAATAGGGCTTCCAAATAAAATTTCAACTTGAATAAAACTCTAATAGTATTTTAAATTGAATTTTTCTTAACGTGCACTTCAATTAGAATTCTTCAATTAATTTAACAAAGAATTCGGGCCACACCTAAATTTTAAAAATTCACATAATTAAATTCTCTCTTCAACGTATGTACTCAATATCATATAGCTAGAGAAATTTCAAATTTCATATAAGATATTATCCAGAATGTCTTGTTTTGTATATGTTTATTGAGATCAATAGATATCTTCTGTTGATCCAAAAAAATGTAACTCCAATGTGGCCAACAGATTCCAAGGTTTTTCACGTTCACGCAAGCCACGTTCCTGTATACTTGGACAAACTATTAGTTATACGTGGCTTCCTTCGGGTGGTCAAGTCTATTGGGAAAGAAACTATATGAGTGTGAGAGAACTTTAAACTTGAGCCCCCAATATAAACCTGTAGCTTTTCCCATGGAATGTAATTTGAAGCTCTCTATTTCTAGCACTCCATTGTACGAGGATCCATCAAGCTATCGTAGAATTGTTGGTAGATTGTTGTACTTGACTATCACAAGGCCTGACTTAGCCTATTCTGTCCAAGTACTTTGCCAATTTCTTGCTTCCCTTACAGTGAGTCATTTTCAAGCAGCAACTAGAGTAATGCGTTATCCGAAAGCTACACCAGGGCAGAGTCTTTTCTTTCCAGCATCTTCAGATTTACACTTAAAAGGATTTTTCAGATAGTGAATGGTCAGGCTGTGTAGACACTCGAAGAAGTGTCACTGGTTTTTGCAATCTTTCTTGGCAATTCTTTGATCTCATGGAAGTTGAAGAAGCAAGTAACAATCAGTCGCTCTTCAGCAAAGGCAGAGTATAGAGCTCTTGCAATCACTACCTATGAAATTCAATGGCTCCTTTATGCTATACAAGACCTAAACATGGATCATCCACAACCAACTTCCCTCTATACTGATAGTAAATCTGCATTATCCATTACCACGAACCCAGTTCAACACGAGATGACAAATCACATTCAAATTGATTGTCATCTTATTCGGGGAAAAATTGCAACAAAATATTATTAAAATCTTCCACATTCCACCCAGGCTCCAACTTGCCGATATATTTATTAAGCCCCTTGGTTCTTTGCCTTTTCATCACTCATTAACATCCATATTGCATCACAAATTGACAGCATGGAATTAAAAAGAAAAAAAGCAAAAGCAAAATTAGAAGAAAAACCAGCAAAGAAGAAGAGTTAGTTATTGTAGTTAAAGTTAGTTGTTCCAGTTAGTCTTTTTCTGTTATTTTGTTATTCAGTGAGTCTACTTGATTTGTTGGTTATTTCCTGTATAAATATAGCTTGTGTCTGATGTAAAGTTTGATCAGTCAAGCTCATTAATGAAATAAGCTTTTCATCTTCTTCTAATTTTAATCACCATTAAACACCTGCTATTTGTAGGGAAAGTTCGCTTTGTTTAAGGTTTAATAATTTATTTTTAATCATATATATTTCAATAAAATAATATTATACGTAAATTTAAAATTTTTCTTTATTTTTTAATCACACGTTCTCTGTTATAACGCTGGCTCGAATAAGCCCTTGAATGACAGATTTCTAATCCTGCATTACTAATAAATTCAATATTTTTTTCTTTTTTATCACACGTTTTAAAAAAAATGGTAAATCGCTATTATAAAATTTATTCTCTTAAAAAAATTAAGCAAAACAACTTAAATTTTATTCAAGTTCATTATTATATTTAAACATCTATATCAAATTAATAGTAATCTATGCTTGTTAGTTTGACCAACAAAAAATCCAACTTGCTCGTCCGCTTGAAATTTTTTTGGACATATCTCGTGACTTCTCTACCAGTCAAACTATACACTTTAAATTCCTTGAAAATATAGACATCAGAGCTTGGTATATTTGGTTCCGTACACACACATGGTGAACCGTCAAAGAATATATTGAATCAGTTTATTTATGGGTACGAGCTGTGGATGCTATGTGGGGAGAGAGACATTCATCTCAGTTGATTAGAAAGTGGCCAATGGCTTGCTGGGTTTTCGAGTTTTGGGTGAGGTGAGGTGACGTGAGGGGAGTTGATGGTGTAGGATTGAGTTCGGTTCGGCGGTTAGCTTCGGCTTTTATTGGTCTCAACTTAACATAAATGGTGGCGTGGGTGACAACAACAATTAAAGATGCTTAATTAATTTGCACAGAACAAAGTGATTCGTTGCAAGATATTAGTAACGGATATTGTTGTTTGCTCCGTGTAAAGGGAATAAGGTGGTCAATGAATTAGCAGAGTTTATTTTTCACACTATTTATCTTTTCAATGGATATATTGTATGCCAAGTATCATCACCGCTTTAAATTTCATGGGACATTAGTTTATTAATGCGAGATGTGAGTTATTTGTAATTCACTAATTGTAGTATTCACAGGATAATTTCGATCCTTACCTTGTAAGGGTATATTCAATATGGAAATGAGACAAATATTTTAATTTTTCTTCCTTACTCATTGTTCGGTACAACACAATTCTTACGTACTGAACACGAAATATATAAAAACATAATATTCTTCCAAAAGTAACCTTATATATTACTAGAAATCACTTTTTCGAAAAACAATTTTCTTACGCACAGTCACAGGGTGGCCTCGTACCAGGAATATTCTGGTGTGACGCACAACCTCGAACCACTGTCCACGTGTCGAATTTCTATTACTATGTTATCTTCTTTACTCACATTTACTTGTCCCAAACACTTGGGAAGCGCCAAAATTATCTGCAACTAACACGTGTCTTATGGACGAGGAGAACCGCGTTTGCGTGCCATGTGGTATGCCGGACAGAAGATTTCCTTCCCTCACGGTGAAGTTATCAATTGTTCCACTTCAATTATGAAAAATATCACATTAATATATATCCAAATATTTGAAAACTCAATAAACTGAAACTACACAACGAATGTACTTATATACGTTATGGACAGGGGCGGACGCAGGACTTTGAAGTTAGGGGGGCACAATCGAACTTTCAAAGAACTTGAGAGAAATTTTACAATCGAAAATTTACATTCAAAAAAATCATACCCCATGTAATTTTACATCCAAAAATTTATATGAGATATGACTTTTTCGGATGTAAA
>CAIGRB010061457.1:14249-26913 GCA_903798255.1 Fraxinus quadrangulata
CGAAAAACAATTTTCTTACGCACAGTCACAGGGTGGCCTCGTACCAGGAATATTCTGGTGTGACGCACAACCTCGAACCACTGTCCACGTGTCGAATTTCTATTACTATGTTATCTTCTTTATTCACATTTACTTGTCCCAAACACTTGGGAAGCGCCAAAATTATCTGCAACTAACACGTGTCTTATGGACGAGGAGAACCGCGTTTGCGTGCCATGTGGTATGCCAGACAGAAGATTTCCTTCTCTCACGGTGAAGTTATCAATTGTTCCACTTCAATTATGAAAAATATCACATTAATATATATCCAAATATTTGAAAACTCAATAAACTGAAACTACACAACGAATGTACTTATATACGTTATGGACGTCGTGCAAAACTTTTCAAGGATAAACATTAAAGTTTGATGTCCTAACTTATGTAAACAAAAGTAATGTTATAGTGCACATGTTGTTGTTAGAGTATGATAACTCGAATTTTGTTTGGTCCGATCCGAAAAGTCCACAGTGCGACATATAGGATGAAATCAAACTCTCTCGATATAGACCATTTTTATTATTCCCGTTGTATAAAATAGGTCTATATATAGACATGATATATTTTAGAATTTCATTAGATGATCATTCGGATTAATAGAACCTCTTGTACTCATATTTGATATAGTGGATTTCTCCTCCTCCTCTACTCGTAGCTTTTTTTCATCTTAGATTTCCATGTAAATATTGTTCTTATTTTTGCTTTTTCATACACATGAGTTGTTAAGACACTTGATTTGTGTAGACAATTAATTGTGCAAGCATGAATGCATTAATTATCCATTTAAGGTCTAGATTTTACTTCTTCTAGGAATGTGAATGTACATTAATTTGATTAATATTTAGTGAAAAATGTAGAGAAGTCCTCAAACGTCATATAACTAGTTAGGTCTCGATTTCCAACACGAACAATTATGGGAGGAGTGTCGATTACCAAACTTTTATTTTATTTTATAGGAGGAGCTTCGATTATCAACATTAATATATAACTAGATAATTTACAGAGTTTAATATCACAAATATCTTTCTTATCATATCAATATTTAATACCATGAATAGAATTTGGTAAGCTATTATTAATAAAAATGGAAAATCGTGATTAAAGTCTTTTAATAAAAGCAAATTACCAAAATTAAACACAAACATATATTTATTCCCCACACGTCCATATTTTTCGATACTCATAGTCGATAGTAATACAAGTATTTTTCAGAATTAGTCCTCGCAATAACTAATAAATATAAAAGAGCGATTAATAATTAATTAAATAAATAATACGAGTTATTGAGATTGGTCGATTTATACACAATAAAATTCATAAAGCTAAACCTGTACAACACCACCACCGTCATTCCTCACGCAACTGCCAACTCCTCGACCCTAACCTTGCATATATAATCCAGAATTTCGTTCAGTTCTTCGCTATCTTACTTCACAATTCAGCACTCTCTCTAGAATCTTTCCAAACCCTCAAATTTATCTTTACCCTTTTTGACACACAACCAATGGCCCTTAAAGCTCAGAATTCACAGGCGGCGCCACTTGCGCCGCCGACACCGGCACTCAGGCATGAGGAGGTTGATGCTAACAGGAATAAAGGGAAGCGCTCAAAGCGTTCACGCAATGACGTCGTCCCCAATCATATGGATGATGATGAATTCTTGGCTCTCAGCCTCATGATGCTCTCTCGCGGCGCCCCCTGCACCGCCGGAACAACCAATTGCGCCACCGTTGAAACGAAAAATGATATTGAGCCTGTTCCCATAACCACCAAACGTACAACTGTAAAGAAAACAATAAAGTTGTCTTCGTCTCCGTCGACTGGGATGGTGGCGGCGCAGCCTCAGAATCCATACAAGTGCAGTATTTGTAACAAGGCTTTTCAGTCATATCAAGCACTAGGAGGCCACAAAGCCAGCCATGGGATTAAGTACTCCTCTGCCACCGCTACTGCATCCAAAGATGGTCACCTCTCGCCGTCAACATCTACCGTCACCGCCTCTAATACCACTTCGCTCAAACTAACCGTTAAACTTCACAAGTGCACCATCTGCCACAAAGTTTTCTCCAGTGGCCAAGCTTTGGGTGGCCACAAGCGTCGCCACTATGAAGGCGTAATTGGAGGCGGTAACAAGAGCAGCATAACCTCCTCCGAAGGCGCCGCCTCCCACAGCCATGGACACAGCCACACCGTCCGTGACTTTGACCTGAACTTGCCGGCGTCGCCTGAAATTGGCGCGAATTTGATCCTTTACCGGCCGGAAGAGAAGAGTCATATAATTATTTACGAACAAGAACAAGAAGTAGAAAGTCCCCTGCCCGTGTCTGCGAATAAACCGCGTTTGTTTCATTGAAAAATTTCATAGAAAATTGATTAGTACAGGATTACAGGAATTTTTTTTAAAAATATTTTAGAATTTTCTTTAGGAAAATATTATTGGGGTTCATTATACATGAACTCTTTTGATCAATTATTTTATTCATAGTGATATGGAAATTATTAATTTTAATCCCGTGTTATTTATTCTTACATAATGTTCACACATAAATTAGGTTTGTTCATAAATTTCGAGTTGACTACACAAATCGTTTTGATTACTAATTGTGGTTCGAGATTTACAAAAGATAGTTAGTAGTGGTCACCAATCCTATTATATTTTTATCTACTCTATTAGTTTCTAGACATAATTTATTGAGATTGGATCGATTATTCAACATAATCAAATTAAATTAATAAAGTCAAAAAATAAGTTTAGAGGCGAATAAATTTAAAGTTTTTATTACGTAATTAGGTTCGAGATTTATATGAGATCATTAACAAATATAACTTATTTTTTTACTTTCTTTTCTCATTCTTGCCACCTTTTATTGCGATCCAGTAATCTCTTGAAAACGAGCTTCTTTAAATCTATGAAAACAATTTACTTGACGTGTATTTTATTCACAAAAACTAGTTATCGTATGTTAACAAAGTCAACTAATGCGAAATTACCATATTTTGCAAAAAAAAAAAAATTGACTTTCAATGAATCCTTATCGACTCAAGTTGGAGAAATGCAAATGAGTTCTTGTTCAAAATAAAGGATAATTACTAGGAAGCAACAATCAACATTGAATTGGTACACATAATACGCAGAATGATGGGAAGGAATTTTCTCAGTCTTTACGCTGTCTTCAAGAAAGAAACAATTTTTTTTAAATTAAAAAATAATTATTCTCTAATATTAAACTGTTGGATTAAACAGTTTATTTTCGTAATTTTTAATTGTTGTTACGTTATCTTTCTGTCTGATCACATGGGAAGTCATTGAGAAACAAGAAATTGAAACTTTAGAAAGATTGCTTATGTAAGAGAGATCCAATTAGTAATTACTTGTATAACAAGTAATTCAATGTGTCATCAAACAGTTATCTTTTGTTTTTATTAGGGGTTTTTTGGATGCAATTGAAATATTAATTTTAATATTTAATTCTTTCCATTTTGTTCATTAGCCAACATGCTTGTTTTTGTTCTTCAAATTGAAAAATACTTATATTTAAAAAATTGTTGAAAATACTGTATTGTCTGAGAATTTATCATAATAAAATAGAATTAGTAAAATGACAACAATAGTAGAGAAGAAAAAGAAGAAGAACAAACCACTTTAATTTGTTCAAGTCGTTAAGCTCGTGCATGTTTCTTTTCCAAACTTGAGTGTGGAAAGGCCATCAAATACATATTGGCCACACAGATTTGTATCCTCAAACAATTCCAAGTAAACTCTCCGCCGCCTCACGAAGGGTCGTCACAACGCTGTTCTCATATTCGCTACTCAATCTGAAGTTTGAGATTTATACAAGATCGTTACTAATTGTCACATAGTATATTACTTTCTACTTACTTTTCTCACATTTGTTAGCGAGATCTCGTCAATATTAGAAAGTAGCTTATTTAAATGTATGGAAAAAAATTTATAAGCCCTAATTTTTTTGTTCTTTCATTTATCTACGGCTCATTTCTATCCTCTTCACTTGTTGACGAATTAATGTGTCTTTTATTTACAAGAACTAGTTAACTTTATGTTGACAATTAAGTCACCAAATGAGAAATTACCTTATTTTGCAAAAGTTTTGACACAATGTTTTGATGCATCCTTCAATGTGTTATTCAAAATAAAGAAATAGAAGATTGAGTTATCCATAATTACATCTAACTTAATTAATTTCTCGGCATCTTCTCTTCAAACAAATTAACTATAAATATTGTAACACGTGGATCACACGTCGAACAGAGTAGTAATTCCATAAAAGTCTTTAAAACTCTACCCCCTAATAGTGTTTTTAAACCTATTATTCTTACTGTCGAAGGTTTAATATTTTCAATGTGCTCAACCATTACAATGCAAGATTTAACATGGCCAATTTCTATTTCTGTTTCACTACACCTAAGCCTTTTTCTCCATCTGCCATGTATATATATATTACCTAATTTTTTTAACCCAACAAAAGTCCATCCAAATTGAGGCCCAATTAATTAATATTTGCTTTCCAAATCCACAACTCTTTCACGTAATGCAAGTTAGTCCTTGTATTTTGGATTTTACCATTTTCGCCATCTTTTGTTTTTTTCTTTCAATTCCCTTTTCATCCATAGAGTTTCACCTATTAAACATAAAATACAATAATTTAGAATATATTTTGTTAAAAGAACTATCAAATATTGTTATTTTAGATCCTGAATAAGTATAAAAAATTACACTTATCAAATATGTACCAGCTAACTATCATTCTTGTTGCTGGTTTTGCAGATGACACTAGTAAACGAGAATTTAAGAAATGTAACTTGCCTGCTATTCGCCTGTCGGATTTCATTAATGAGCTTTTCCTCTCGACTTCGTCTAAATATTTTTCTATGTAACTCAAGAACAATTTCCTACATTCGTCAATGTTACCAAGTCAGCATCGCGGATAGAGTACTTCCCCTGGCCCGTTCGGGTTTGCCATCGCTGTAAGGTGTCAATACAAGAGGAATATCAGCTCAGCTTTTATTTCAACAACTGATACATGCACCTTTTTGGTTTAGGATTACGGCTTAAATTAATCGATTTCTTCACAAAAGCTATAGTGTTTGGAGAATGACAGCATGGGGAAAGATCAAGGGCCACAGCTGATGTTATATATGTAGCTGCATTTCTCTTTCTTTCAAGCGCGATATTCAGTGTTTTCTTGACTGAATTAGTCCAGCATGATTCGGTTTCTGATTTACTCAACGGAGTTTTGCTTTTAGTGACTGAAGTATAGATCTCGTACATCTCAGATCATCTTGAAGATCAAAAAACTTGTCCACAAATGACTGCGTGAAGATCATCTCCTCCTGCTAATTGGAACCCCATAAAATGTGTTGTATGTTGAGTAATTCTATTTTATAGAGAGCAATCATTCCCCAAAAAGACAGAAGCAAGATTTATAAATGTCCCCACAGTGTATAACCAGGCAAAAAAGTTTACAAGAAAAAATCACAAATCATATATTCTCTAACATCTCCCCTTTTTATGATTATACAAAACCTTAATAATGAATCCCTATTTATAAGAAAAATAAAAATAATCGAAATTATAAGTGTGAAATTTTTAAGTTATAATCCTTCATGAAATTTTGGTTTGGAGTTGTAGTCTGTCCTTGCACCCCCAGCAGGCGGCCTTCCCGTGACTTTTCAACCCCCACTAGTGTAGGGTGTTTGACAAAACAGATGAATACTATGTGCTAGTGGAGGTATAACTGTGAATTCATTTCAAACCAAGCCGCCTATATCTTTTTGAAACTGGGCAAATAGTGCATTCCAACTGTTATATTTTTTTAGGGAAAATCAGATTCCTAAACATTTTCAATTTTTATAGACTTTATCCTAATTTTCGTTTTATATCATTGAAGGTTCTTAATATTTCATAAATATACAGCTGGAGTTTATCAGGACATAAACCATCCACTTTTCTTCTAGTTGATCAAAAATTGAAAAATTTCATCAATTTTGACCAAATTATAAAAGACGAAATGGTATTTTAAACTTTTCTCATATTAATAAATTAAAAACTAAAAAGTAAATATAAATATATAAATCTCCACCCTCAAATCACCTCCTCTTTTCTCCTTCTCCAATGAAACATTACCACCCAGCCACCACCACCACCACCACCACCACGATCACTCACACTACCACCACCACCCCTACTACTAGTGCAATCATCCTCCACAGGGGAAAAAAAAAAGCAAGATGTCCTCACTGCAAACTACGAAAACTCATAGTAAACCAAGTAACCCCAAAATTTCGATCAAAAGTTGTAAGTCGAGCTCTAATCGAGAGTTCTGGTCAACCCACACCCCCTCACCCATTGAAACCAGAACACATAACGCCACCACCACCGTAACAAAATCTTTCGACCGCAAAAACCAAAACAGAACGCCACTAGAACACAAAATTTGTCAAAATCAACAAACCCCACAAATAAATTAATTCAATTGCGCCTTTGATTGAAAGCAAAAACCCAATAATTGTATAGAAGAAACTTCACAGAAATTTCGTCTATCACCTTCGTCCATTCCTTGCTCAATTTCACATAAAAACCTGAACCGAGCATCACTACGCATTCCCATTTTCTTTGCACAACAAGAAGCTTTTGAATTAACTCCCAAATTCATTGAACATGATGTACTATCCGAAGACTCTGCAAATGGGACTTGAGTAATTCACTACGTGATAGAATAACTTAATAATAGGGATTATAGATTCGTTAATCAAACCCTAAATAAAATCCATACTCCATATTGAAACTAGAGAAAATAACAAAATAGCGGAATCATAAACATACTTTGATCCATATTGTTTATTGTTGACGTGAATGAGATATGATCTTCCAATTGATTGGTGGTCTTCACTTTTGATTTGCTCTCTATTGATGGGGATGTAGAGAATCTCAAGAACACACCAACAATTGGGGATCATAACCAATATAAAATAATAGTAGTAACTGAATAGTCACTATCTTTCAGTTGCTTCAAATTGACCCCTCATCAATTTAAAACAACACTCTGGTCTCTACACTATAATTCTATGAATTCTAATACCCATTAATCATAATATATTTTTAACGGATCACTTTAATTGACTAATATCCTTTAAATGATAGCACCACACATTTTAATATACAACGTGTGGCCTCATATATGTTGAAAATATCCAACAATCTCCCACTGGGTCATACGTGTAATCTTATAAATGTGCACAACCTTATGAGCTCAAAATTTTGTTATCATTATTATGGGTATTACCAAATAATCTCGTTCATCAGTCATATTGATATATGATCAAAGTGATTTTCGTCACATTTAGCGTGACTAAATCCATTAATGGTCACATACACCTATACAACCAAATGACATAGATCAATCATGAGAGTGTAGCATGAAAATTACATGTTATGTGATCCAAACATATTTATTTCCAACTGATCCAACCTTATACTTTAATGAGATCGACAATAAGCTTTAATCAGAGTGGAACTGAAATGAATACTTTATTTCTGAAATAAACTGAATATTCATGGATAAAAATGTGTCTAAATAGATAACACTCAAATACAAACTCTCACTAAACTGACATATCATCAAAAGATGCAACACCCCTATGAGTATTATGCTCATGAAAGACCTTAAGTGGTAATCATATAGTAAATGGATCCATAATTATGGAGTTTGTCCTAATATGCTTTATAGAAATCTAACCATTTTGATTTTTTTCTTGACAACTAGGAACTTAATGTCTATAAGCTTTGACATCGTCATATTTCTGTTGGAATACAAGACTACTATTGTCGCAGAATGGTCTTTCAAATCCATCCAAAATATGCAGATTAGTGACAATATTTTGCAGTCAAATTCCATAATCAAAATCAGAATATCCAACGATCACCAATTGGTCTGATTTTTTTGAATGTGATCATGTAATCCTTAGTTCTTTATAGATACTGAATAACCTGATGGCTGCTTTCCAAATTTTCATCCCAGAGTTAATTAAATATCTGCCTAGCATTGTAACAATGATGCTATATCCGGATGTGTGTAAACCCGAGTATATATTAAATTCTCAATTGCTGAAGCATAGAGATTTTTACGTATTTCTTTTTCTTTAAATTTATCATGGTGACATTAATTGAGACTAAACTTGTCTTCCTTAGCAATAGGGGTATTACCTGAATTACACATCTGCATTTCAAATCTTTTAAGAACCTTATCGATACAACTCTTTTATGATAATCCAAAAAAATATCAAGAACGATTCTTGTGTATCTATATCTTTAATACAAAAGAGGTATCACTAAGATTTCTCATTAAAAAAATTTCATGACAGAACTCTCTTGGTTTCACGCATTAAGTTTAAATAATTGCAGACAAACAGTATGTCATTGACATACAATACCAAAAATATGATTGCTCCCACTGAACTTGTGATATATGCAATCATCAACTGAATTTATCTCAAAACTAAATGAGATAATTATTTGATGAAATTTGTGATACCATCGACGGCAAACCAACTTAAGCCTATAGATGGATTTCTTTAATTTATAAACCATCCGATATAACTTAAGATTAAAATGTGTCACAAATTCCATAATTGATCTAAAAGAGTCTTTCATATATACCGGAGAAAAAGTCTCTTTAATGTCAATGCCTTCCTTTTGGGTAAAGCATTTAGTTACAAGACGAGCTTTATATCTTTCCGCATTATCATTTGAATCCCTCTTGATTTTAAATATCAATTTGCAACTAATAGGTTTCGCACCTTCAGATAATTGGATAAGATCCCAAACTTTATAGGACAAGATCCCAAACTTTATTGTCTTGCATAGACCTATACTCTCCATTCATGGTATCAATCACATTTTGAGAGTTATTCATTTGCATGTATTAATGAAAGTTGATTGATCAGATCTTCTCTCAGCAATACATGACATCCTTATTTTCTTGGAGAAATACTATAAAATCATCTGAAATTGTATTTCTCATTTTTCAAGTGGATCTCCTTAATGGCATTTGTTCTTGAGGTTATTGAGTTTGTTCTTCTGGAACAATATTTTGATTGTAAATATGGGATTTTGTAATATTGTCTTGATCCGAAATTGCTTCTTGAACAAGATTTGGAGCAGGAATTTATCCCCGATCCCGATCATTGTCAATTGCAATAGAAGGAATATATACATATTCTTCATCCAAGACAAAATTATTAACCTTATAACCTTATCTCCCTCCACAAACTCTACATCCTCAAGGAATAGAATATTTCCCGTTTCGAAAATTAACCTAATAGTGGGATCAATTTTAAAAATTTGTAACCCCTTAGCAATTGCTTTACTTGAAACTTTATTGAGAATTTAAGCTACAGTCTTCAGTGCTTCTACCTAGAGAGATCCTGATAGACTGTGGGACAATTCCACATTCATCTAGAAATTTAGCAAAGGCATGGACATTGTTCTCCTGATCTGTCATATCTATCATGGTATTTACCACTATGGTAAGATCTGACTAATTAAATTATTTTACTGAGTTATTTTTCAACCTCAGTCTTGTATGCCTTGAACATATCCAGTGTTTGAGAATTCTCATAGATGAGACATATGTAGTCATAGTGAGAAAAATTCGTCTATAAACATAATAAATTATTGTTGACCATTCAAAGAAGTCGAAGTGAATGACTTACAGATATCTGTATGAATTAGTTCTAAGACGGTCGAAGTCCTATTGGCACCTAATCTCCTTATATTTGTTTGTTTTCCCTTAATGTAAGTAATACAAACACTTAAGTCTGAAAAATTAAGAGAATCAAGAATTCAATCTGACACAAGATTTTTCATTCTCTTTTGAGAGAAGTGATCTAATCGTTTGTGCCATAACAAAGTAAAATTCTCATTGATTAATTTATGTTCAATACCAAGTGAATTCACATACAATGTTTCTTATAAGAAGCAACCGTATTAAAATAAATGTAGGTTATCGTAACCGGATAAAAAAAAATTGGTACCTGCAATATTCGAATTAAGAAAACGATCAACCTAACTATTTCTAATTGAACAAGAATAACCAAATTTGCCCAATATAGAAATAGAAATCAAATTTCGTCCAAAAGACGGTACCTCAAATGTCTCTTTCAAATCCAAATAATAACAAGTTTTTAATGACAACATTAAGTCCCTATAGCCTCAACCTTAAATAATTTGCCATCGCCCCATATAGATGAATTTTTCAGCATCAATTTACTTTGGCAGCTCAGGCAACCCCGCATAGACACACTTATTTGGATAGTGGTACCGAAATTTATCCACCAAGTGTGTCTTGGTATTGACGCTAAATTAACTTCAAAACAGACCAAAGTAAGATTTGAACTTTTATTTGCACGTCGGCGTGCTATTTGGTACAGTTCTTCTTCAAATGTCCAGTTTTGTTGTAAAAGAAACAAGTCCATTTGTCATCTTGCCTTTTTTGTTGTACTGAACCCTTAGGAGCAGCTTCATATTCTTTTTTTCTTTTCTTGCCCATATCTTTAGAAGTGCTTGCCAAATGAACATTTTTCATTTTTGTCTTGCTTCAACCTTTCTTCCTTTGCACACAATATGAAATGAGCTCATTTAGAAACCATTTCTCCTTCTGACAATTATAACTGACCTTAAATTGACTGAATTGTGCAGGAAGTTAGATCAATACCAAATGTACGAGCAAGTCATCAGACAACTCGAGTTTTAGTGCCTTAACTTTAGAAGTAATGTGAAACATCTCCTTGATGTACTCCCTTATATTTCTTTTGCCTTTATACCTTATTGAAATCAAGTGTTGCAGAAACATGCTTGTTTCAGCCTTATCGTTTTTCGTAAAACGTTTCTCAATTTCGGAAAGAAAATCCTTGACATTAGTTACTTCTTCAGATATTGTGCCTCTAAAAGGCTTCTAGAATGCCGCGCTTAATGATCATTAGACTCATGCGGTTTGAGTGATCCCATTCCTCAAAGTTTTCCTTTTCATCAGATAAACTTTCTTCCGTAAGAGGAGTGGGTTGCTCAATCCGTAGCGCAAAATCTAGATCCATGCAGCCAAGAACAATCAATACGTTCTCTTTCCAATCCTTAAACTTTGGTTCTAGCACAGGAATTGAGTTGATGTTGGCAGATATTGCAGAAGTAGATGGATTATCTGAATAGAGAACTTATACTTAGTTAACATGTTCACATAGGAATCCGTATTAAACAATTAATTAATTCAAATAATGGTAAGTCACATCTCAAGATACACAGCACAACATTAATATCAAGTCTTTGGACAGTAATATTAATTGTAAATGGTACTCTTGGTGTAGTGATCAAACATTGACAATAACTCCTGTCAAATAATAAACTCATTTTTGCATTGATTTATTATTCACATGAAAATTTTATAATTGTCACACATTTACCACCACAAGTGTGCATGTAATTCGGCCAAAAATTAACATTCCTTTGAGCCGGTTAATATCCGTATGAACTAGCATACACACGAAATCCTTCTAATATTCTAAGTTAATTAATTTCCACAAGAGAGGTTGCTTTGGCAACATATTGCTTCAATCAATTCACTTTTGAATATTATATATACTCAAATGAGTTTTTTTATACCAAAATTTGAAAAAACAATTGTTAATCCTTAATTCTTTTAATTTTGAAACTTTAGGGGCCTAAGAGTTAATAATTCAAAACTTTAGGGGTCAAAATTAATTAATTTAAAACTTTAGGGGTTAATAATTAATTATTCAAAACTTTAGGAGTCAAAAATTAATTATTCAAAATTTTAGGGGTCAAAAATTAATTAATTCAAAACTTTAGGGGCCAATTATAACAAAATCAGAAACTTTAAGGACTTTATTGTAAAATTCAGAACTTAAATAGCCCAAATTAATTAATTTTAGAATTTCAGAGGGTGAATTAAAACCCATAACCTTAAGGCCCAATTAGGATTAATTTTAAACTTTACGGGCTGAACCTTAATTTTTAATTGCAAGCATGTGCCCCAAAACTTCAAATTTGCAGCCCAAACCCCCGCCTCCAAATCTTCCAAAAATCTGAAAAACCCCAAAAAAATTTCCCCTCTATCCATATTCCATGGCGGCGCCGCCAGGACCTTATGTGGCCGGCAGCCCCCCGACCAGCAAGCAATGCAAGCAGCCCGATTCAGGCTGCTGTTACAGCACCGTGGGGGGATCGTGAGGAGAGCGCCGCCCCGGACCGACACAGTGGTGTAGGGCGCCGCTGCACTACTGTGCAGTGGTGGTGCTGTGCGCAGCAGCACTGTGCAGCAGTTCCATGAACACATTCAACTGTCGGCGGCGGCGCTACAGGGCCGTCGGCGTTTATAAATTATTATTATTATTTTAAACAGAAAATTGATTTCAACAGATCTTGAAAATCATTGATTTTAAAATCCGAATTTTGGAAGAAAATCATTAATTATACAAAAATCATATAATAATATGCGGAATTGAAGATCCATAACAAAATATGCTATAATTTCATAATATAACATGAAGATCAAATAACCTAAAAATTTCAGAATTATTAAAACTTTAATTT
>CAIGRB010061500.1:0-10505 GCA_903798255.1 Fraxinus quadrangulata
GTTGAACGCATGGAACGTGCCTGGTTGATTTCTCAGGTATATATTTTTCATTGTAATTTGGCTTATTTAGTATCTTGAGAAATGCAAAAAATAAAATAAAATATGGTTTTATGTTTGCTTAGTTTAAGAATGTAAAAGTACAGTGGAATACTGGAAAATGAAAATTAAGGGGTTTCTTGAATTCCAAATGAGGGTGTTTCTCCAATCCCAATTTTAGAGAGTAGCACGGTACCCTAAACAAAGTTTATCATTTTTATGTTCTCTAAGGATTATGATGTAACCAATACTAATTTGATGTTATCCAAGTTTATGGAGTCAGAAAGTAAAAAGAACTTGGAGGGAGAGCTAGCCGAGAAAGACGAGGTGTTTGATTCGCAAGGTTTTCTAGCTGGGAGAGGAAAATCCACGCTTGTTTTTTTCCTACGAGAGAGTGGTCAACTGATTGATTTGCAGTTCAAAGTTTCATGTATAGTTGTCAAAGTTATTAGTATTTTGTTTATTAATCAGTTTACCTATTCTGTTTTACTTTCGCTATTGTTAAAGGGATGAGCTGTTTTGTTCTTTTCCTAGTTATTGACCATGTAACGTGGGCTGCATTTCTCTGCCTTCATGTATTTTGTAAGGTTATTTATAAGCCAGTCTATTCATTCAGTCAAATAAGATCATTCTCCTAAATTTCTTGTTTTCTGCACAGAGTTCTTTTGACATTTGGTATCAGAGCCACGTTAACTATGGCTGAACGAAACCTGAGAAGCTGCAGTCTTCTAATTGTGTAGCAGCAAGGAAATGGCAACTGAAAGTGGTTTTGTCCAACTAGCAATTTTAAAGCTCAATGGACACTGTGATCACTGGCGTATGCTCATGGAGAATTTTCTTCGCTCTAAGGAATATTGGAGTTTGATGGAACAAGGGATTCCTACAGTTGGAGAAGCACAACCCACTGAAGAACAAAGGAAGGCAATTGAAGATGCCAAACTGAAAGATTTGAAGGCTAAGAATTATTTATTCCAAGCCATTCATAGATCAGTTCTGGAAACAATTTTGAACAAGGATACAGCAAAGAGTATCTTGGACTCGTTGAAGCAGAAGTATTAGGCAACAACATAAGTCCAGCGTGCACGGCTGCAAGCTCTTTGAAAGGAATTTGAGGTGCTCAACATGAAAGTAGGAGAATCTGTGAATGAATATTTTGCTAGAACTCTTACTATAGCAAACAAGATGAGGAATCATGGAGAGAAGATAACTGATGTTGTGGTCATTGAAAAGATTCTAAGACCTATTACTCCAAAATTTGACTATTTTACATGTTCTATTCAGAGTCTAATGATCTAGACAATTTATACATTAATGAGCTACAGAGCACTTGATACAGGAGCATACAAATTGATAAAGAACAATAAGAAGTAAGGGAATCAAAGGGAAGAATTGAGGACAATAGAAATAATTTTATTCATATAATTCAAGCGTGTTTGTAAACATTACCTTAAGTTCCTTTAGATAGAGAAGGAGGGTAACATCGTCAAAATCAAATTATTATAATCCAGATAAACTCGAATTCTACTAATTATTAGTCTTTCGTCTTGAATAGACTTTTAATTGTTTTCTTGTAGCATCATTTCTCCCCGACTGAAAAGAACTCGACTCCGATGAGGTATAGTCCAAGTAAGCATCCAAAAGCTTTGGATCTAATTGACGAAATTCTTCTTCATTAATCCAAGTAGCATCACTAAGCTAACTCTTTCCAACACACAAGGAACCTACGAAAACCCCTCTTTTTGGGAAGCAATGATCTCATCATTGAGCACCTCATCAACAATATTCTGATGTGAAAATATGGTGATAGGGGCTCGAGGGAGCGACTGAGAAACTTGTCTTACAGACATGTTAGAAGACAAAATCGGAGGCTCGAATGTGCCTTGATAAGGATATAAATTTGCTATATTGAAAACTGGACTAATGTTTAAATGCATTAGGAAATCTAGTAGATAAATGTTAGTTCCAAGCCTTTTAATAACAGGGAAAGGGCCAAGTGATCTAGTACGAAGTTTTTTCGTAGCATGTTTGGAAAATGTTTAGGTGCAAGTCTTATCATAACAAAATTGCCAATCTTGAACTCTTTATGCCTACGATGTGCATCAGCTGTTAGTTTATAGTGGTCATTGCTTAAAGCAATTTTTCTTTTAATCTCATCATGTAGGTTACGGATATGATCAGCAAAAGATTGAGCAGATGCAGCTGGACGAAAATCAGTAGGTAAAGGAACTAAGTGTAGTGGTTGACGTGGGGAGAACCCTTAAACTATTTCAAACGGGGTATGACCGGTAGACCTATTGATAGAATTATTGTAAGCAAATTTAACGGTAGGCAATACCAAATCCCATTTGCCCGGTTTTTTTCCAACCAAACAACGAAGAAAATTACCTAGACTACAATTTACTACTTCTGTCTGACCATCTATTTGGGGGGTGGAATGCTGATGAAAACTTAAGAGTTGTCCCAAACAATTTCCATAGAGTTTTCCAAAAGTAACTAACAAATTCAACATCTCGATCAAAAACAATAGTGATTGGCAGTCCGTGTAGGTGAACCTCTTTGAAGAATAACTTAGTGATATATGATGTGTCAGTAGACTTGGAACATGGAAAGAAATGGACCATATTAGAGAATTTATCCACAACGAGTATTTCATAGAGTTTTCCAAAATATCGTTCTCCCAAATTTCTTGTTTTCTGCACAGAGTTCTTTTGACACTATTGCTTCTTTTATTGTTGCTTTAATCAGATTGGCGGGGAAGGCTGTTGGGCCTTGGGGCTACTCCAGCACCTCTCTCTGATGGCCTGAATTAACTAGGAAGATTGATATGCAATAATTCTAAAAAAATAGCTGAGAATTTGTTGTAGGAATGATTTCTGGAAGAAGTATTTTCCAAGAAAAAATAAGATTATAGTTTATAGCTCCACCTGTCCCTAAAATCATCAAGTGTACGTACTACATACTGACAGTATCCATGAACAAGGACACTGATTTCATATCTTTGTGTCACGTGCCAACTCGTTAATGCTCACATTGGAACTTATTTTTAGACCAAGCAACACGTCATGCATTTCTTAGCCGCCATCCTTCCGCTACATCTTGTCTCACTGATTACCTATTTCACGTTTGAGCGTATAATGTGTACTAGTTTGAACACCTGAATTGATCAATGTTCAGCAACCGGTACCAATCGCTTTGTATGAATGACAAGAAATGATATTTACCTTGTGGTTATATGAAGTATTTTCTTAAAATTGAGGTTCATGTAGATTCTTCTTTCTGAATACAATCAATCAAATAAGAAGTGGGCGATGGCACCATCATGCTTCAGATTTATTTGGTAAATAGAACATAGATAATTAAAACTGGGACATGGTGCTATTGTGCTAGGTATAGACTGTTGCAAGAGAGAGAGAATTTTTTTTTTTTTTTCACGTTTTATATTTTCTAGATTATGTAAGAAGAAGAAATAAAGATCAAATGGGTCTCTTAAAGAAGTTTTTGTTGGATTCTGTGATGTGGAGCTTAAACCCTATCTATACCTTTGAGGCTCTTCATTTCTCGGGGTGTTTATAATCTTGAGAGTCTTATGAGTTACAAGAAATTCTACTGTGTGAGCTCATGGTCATGGTGGGCGTGCGAGTGTGTACGTGTGTGTGTGTGTGAATAGAGAGAGAGAGAGAGAGAGAGAGAGAGAGGCATGGTCATTCATCTTAGTTTCTGGATGAGAGTTCATTGTACGTTATGAATATATGTATTGATTTTGTTATAGTGGGTGTTGAGGTGTGATAAAATTCAGAAGAAATTGGGTTGGGTTGCTGGAATGCCTTCTTTTAGATCCTATACAAATATTGTTGCGTCTTGCGAGCTGTATCAACATTTTCATATACCCACTAGGTACATTGTGAGATGTTAAGTCAGCATGTGAACAACTTCAAATCAAGAGAATCTGTCATTGATGTTCCTATCATTGACATGTCTTGAACTAGTTTGGTATCAGACTTTTTCGGACTTAGGCAGTAGGCCTATTCAATAATTAACTCATGTCTTGAACTGTAGAATATATGGATTTTCTAGATTGTTGTAGGCTGTCCAAAGAGTTGTTGTTTGGCCGTTCTTAAAAGTATTATTTTGATTTTTGCCAAAAATGATAACTTACTTTTGACATTGGAAGTTTATTAAGTTGGGGCTACTTTTTCTGAGTGTTCTATCATGTATACTTCAAGACATTGTATGGTGGNGCTCCTCTTGAATGTCGAATGCAAATGATGCCGTGGAACTAAATGTTTTATTATTGGCGATAACAAGCTGTGTCAAGTCCCCTCAAGAAACACTAATTGTGTTATCTGTGCAGGAAAGGTAAATATGTTATTTAAAATATGTTTGGTTTGCAGTACTGGACATAACTGGACAATATGATTAAAATGTTCTAGCTTCTTTTTCTTATTTAATATATTGTCTAGTACTGTATAATCCAACTTACCAAAGAAATCATAAGGATCTGCATATTATTATACAACAAAATCTCAAGGTGATTATATGCACAGAAATGAGAGAATTCATTTGATGTTTTTAGGGTTCTGTATGCTGTTCTGACTGCAAAGGATCTGGCTTCCGTGCGAAATGGCTTGGTGAACCTCCAAATAGTGGCATGATATTTGTGGCAATCGTGCAAAGTTGCTGCTTCATTGAACAGCTGAATTTCTGTGGTTGCATTTTGAAATCAATTATGTGGTGGAATTTGTCAGCTTAGCCTCTTTGACATATACTTTATACACGTCTATAACAGTGATTTTCTGCCTTTATTTTTTGTGTTTATAAATGTGACACAGTTCCATTATTTCATTATGTCATTAAATTAACTATTGTTTTCCAGGATGAACACTGAAGTGGTCATAGACTACAAAATTATGTTTCCATTTTGTGGCTTTATTAAACACTGATCAAGTAGACATTGTGAAACCACAAAGCTTCATGCATTCTTGGCAAAATGTACCGGCGCTTAAATGTATTGGCAGCATCGAGATTGCTTTGCCTAGATGTGTAAAGTGGCATGGTCATGTTTGCTATTCTGTGAAAATCAGCCGGTGCAATAGGTGCGAGGCACGGCTTTAACTTCCCCTAAAAAAAATACTCGATGAAAAAAAAAGGTCTGAATTTAAGAGTTCCGTGAAGAAAATGAGTGAACATATGCATTACGCTTGCTTGGAATAAAACCATGTCAATTCAAGAAAATCATGAAATATAAATTCGAATGGTTGCAATGATTTCGATCAGAATAAATTGAAGATTTTACAATTTGATAGTTTCTATTCGCCTATTGTTTAAAGTCAGGAAAATAACGAACAGAAGTAGTTTGATACGTTTAACTAATACCAAAATGTAAGAATCATCTCTCAAACATTTCCAGATTATATGATCATTGTTGTTAGAGACAAACTAGTCAACGATTTAGTCGCCTTGGACGATTGCTGAGAATAGCAACTGGTTGATATTTTCAGAGGGTGACACTTCGATTTCATCCTCTGCATCACAATGTTTCGAAGAGTGAATAATATATAGCACCTGTTTTTCTGGCAAAATATGAAACTCTAACTAAGATATGCATGACAAAATTGTTGTTGTAGAGAAAAGAAGGGGTTGGTGAAAACTAGGTGTATAAGTGTCCATTGTGTTGCTAATCAAAGAAGCTTTACCTATTCTTTTATCAGACATGTCTACAACATTACAGAGAGAGATTGAACTAACAAAAGTTTTCGTTCAGATCATGATGAAACACAGATAACTTTCCCAACCTTCCTAATTTATGTAATGCAACAATCACCATGACAGATATATACATTCTGGTGGCAAAAATAATCTCAAAACAAATTTGACTAGCATCTTACCAGATCTGGATCTGACATGAGCTGTCCACTCATCAATTACCTGTACATAAAGTCGAAAGATTATAAAAGAGACCAAAGTTCTTCACAAATACCATCACTGAAAAATGACAGAGTCAAAATTTAGCGAGCCTGATAGAGCACCAAAGCAGAATGCTTTATGATATGGTACCCATACAAGCCAACCTCGCCATTTAAATTTTGGTTGCTTGCTGGCAAATGATACTATGTCTTTAGGCACCATTTGGAAAATGCAACCTTAAACCTTGATAATAATTACATCAAACAACCTAAACTAGGTTGACATTTATAGATCACAAGGAGAAAAGTCTGACAAACTTTTTAAGGGGGGAATATGGATTTTTATCTTAACAACAATCTGCATACTGGTAAGGAATAAGATTTAGCTTCTTGTTGTTTGTTACTGATCTGTGCACTGGTGTCTGGTCACTTTCAGGAATTCGCTTGCTTACTACTTTGGAACCATTCTGCACCCTTCTCTTGTGAGCCTCTTATAGAAAACCCTACCCGCGAGGGGTATAAATGAAAAGAACAATGTATTCGAAAGAATTTCCAGTTGGATGGAGATCAAATTTAAACCTCGCTAAAGCATAAAACCCCAGTAAGTATTTTCAAACCTAATGATACCGAACATATGGGGCACAATGTTTAACTGTGGGAAGACATTCTATTAACATGTGAATCAAGACTGATCACATAATACAAAGCTCATGTTACCTGATTGAAGCTCTCATAAGCAGGATCATCACTCTCACTGGTGAAAGGAATGCCAGTGGATGCTTGCAACCTCTGCACCATTGATCTGTTCCCCACTAAGATTGTTCTGGCTTTATCAATTAAATCCTACAGGTGTAATAAAGATAATTTTGAATCCAAACTACCCAAAATATTTAAAAACATGTTAATTCATTCAACCCCGGTGGTTGCACTTGGAAATATACAAACAAAATTACAAATTCCGAATTGGTAAGCTGAAGTACTGCTGAAAACAAATAATTACGAATCCATCAGGTATACCAGTAATTTAATTCCCTAAAATTTCTCAAACAGGAAAATTACCAACCTTTAATCAATAAAGAATATAAATGAAAACTGTATATAATTTCTATCTACAATCAGCACATCTAAACCAGCTCGTGCTTGTATGTGTGTGTTCGCGCACGCATACCTGTTTGGCTGTGAGTAGCTCGCGACACTGGTTCTTTAAAGATGACATTTCCTCTTCAATTTTCTTCAACCGTGACACAAGCTTCATGGGATTAGCCTGTAAAAATCATACAGAATCAGAATGAAAGGATGAAAATATGCACCCCAACAAGAATTTCAGGTTCAGATTCAAAAAGTTGAATTTCGTTTAAGGAAAAACAAAAGCAAGAAGAAATTAGAATGCCCACTACATAAAAAGCGTAAACAAAGAATTTAGTCAAGAAAATAGTGAAAAAAAATAGAGAAAATACATGGTCGGGATAAACTTGCTGGAACTCCTTTTGGAGCTTGTTGTGCACCATGGAGAGGTCGCGATTGGCTTTCGAGAAGAGATTTAGGAGCCCATCCACTGCTTGGTGTTGTTGATTTTCAAGATTCCGATGTCCCATTTACACGCACTGACTGTGTCTTCGGTTCGAATTTGAATTGGGAGAGCGGAATACTGGGGTTTCAGAGAGGCGGGAGGAAATAAGGAAGACGATGGGGAATTGTTCGGGTGATTATTGCCAAGTTTTTAAAATAGAAGTCATTTCAAATTCTATTTATTTTAAAAGACTGTTTGAACCTTCATTTCAATTTTATTAAAAATCGAATTTTTTGTGTCAACTTCAATAACTCGATATCTTCTTCCACATCCTAACACAACCCTACTTTGCATATTAGGGATGACAAAATGTTCCAAGAATCAAAGTGAGGAAGGAAAACATAATTTGCCTTGCAGTCCAAAAATTCTTGATGAGCTCGAGGACTACGAGGGCAAGGGCATTCTAATCTCTCTGTCATCCCTTCCCAATTCCCATTTCTTATTTCTATTTCTAAGATTCTCTTTTATATCCTACACCTCTTCACTTGTTTGTTATTTTCCTATTCAGAATGTAGAACACAAGCAACTACCCCCAAAATCATGAACAAGATCAAATAGGAAAACATCTAGGGATCGACAAAAAAAATAACAGTTTAGCTCGATACATGTGGACCCCGTCGTGAATGAGATGGGAATTAACCGTTTAATTGGATAAACATGACGAATATTATTGTTCGGAAGCAGGTACTGGACGGGTACAGGAAACATAGTTCCCTCACCTTTGTCCACCTCGTTTAAAATTCATTTTAAATATAAGTTTTTAACCAAACAAAAATAAATGATTTATCAATATTTTTAAAGAGAACATGAGTTGCTTTTAACAAAGTCGAAAAAAATAAATATAATATTTATTAACTAAAAACAAAAAATAAAATAAATAAAAAATAAACGGGACGATAAATAGGGTAGGGGATCTGCCCCTCCTCGACCCACCAGATTCTGCCTCGACCCGTTTCGTCCCGTCCCCTTTTAATCGGGGTATGGGGGCGAAATAAGATGAAAAAAATATCTGACGGAACGGGATGGGAATGGCTGACTCGTTCCATACTCGTTCTGTTGTTATCCATAAAAACATCAAAGAAAGAAAGAGAGGACTCATGGTCCAAATAATGTGAACCATTCTCGTGTAATGTATTTATTATGAATGTAGAACACAAGCAAGTACTCCAAAATCTCGAACATGCATGAATAGGAATACGTCAAAGAAAGAAAGGAAGGGCACATGGTCCAAATTATGTGAACCATTCACTTGTATATGTTTCTATTTTCTCTTTTTGTTCTCATTTTCTATCATTTAGGGTGTATTTGAGCTATATTATTTTGAAAGAATGTATTTTGGAATATTAGATTAATAGAGAATGTGTGGTTGAAAAAGAATAAAAATTTATTGATGTGATGGAAAATATTATTTTATTGAAGAATATGTTATTGAAAATGAGTAAAAGAGTGAGAATGAGAATTTTAATGTGTCTAAAACAGGGGCTCAATAAGAAAACATAATAAGCCTATGTTTGGTCTCTATTTTTTCAAAAATTCATTTTTTTTAAAACTCATTTTCAATCACACATTTTCCTATAAAATAATATTACACGTAAATAAAAAAATTATCTTTACTTTTTAACCACCACACATTCTTTAACAAAACATTATTCAAAAATGTATTTTTTTTTTCTAATAATGAAACTCAAACAAGAGCTAAATAAGAAAAGGTTGGATGCAAGAAGCTCCCCTTCTAGGGGTGTGGACGATAGAGCTCGGATTCAAAATTTTATTGAAGATAATTTAGGAAATTTATACTTGTAATTTCAATTTTGCCCTAATTATTGTTTTAAATACGAATCTATCACAGAGTTCATTATATCATCATAAAAAAGAGAGTTCGAGAAAAAATGGTGTGTGATTTTTTCTTTTGTATATTTTTTTCATTATAGTAAATTAGTGCAACAACGTAATGAGAATCGAGTCTTACATTGAAGCGAACTTATATAAATCTTATGTATTCTTGCGTGTCTATTTTATTTATGCAATTCTATTTTTCTTTGTGAGGTACACATTTTCCACTCCCAAAATAGCAAACGCAAAATCAAAAACTCCAAAAGCAAAGTTCTTGAATCTCCACAAAGAAGGTTAAGTTTGATGGTGGTAATACTACTAATCAAGTTAAGAATGAGTGGAAGGTGCAATGTTCTTGCAGAAGAGGAGATTATATTGAACAAGATGTAGATCAAAGTGTGTTTTGGGGTCATCTGATGAAAAAGAAACCAAGGGGCAGAAGGTAGACTAGATAGTGATGGTGGATTATGATTGGACACCAGCTTGGTAAACACTATTTATCTTACTAAAAATGCTCCAGAGGATGAACCTTTGGGACTCGCTGTTTTTTACAAGAAAGTGGTCCTGTATAGAGATGGCAATGAGGAGTTTCATTGTTACGAAGATTGATGCCCCACATAAGAAACATAGTCCAGTTTCATTCTCTTATTAGCAATCGTTGGATGCACTTGTGGTTGTGCTTTGTCCAATCAAGGTGATTCAATCCGCTCTCTCTGTAGTTAGTTGAGATATGATGTCCCAGACTAATTTTTCTTGGTTGTTCCTTCCATACATTTTTTGACACCTCGGTACATATTCTATTCTTAGTAAATGGAAAGAGTGTACGTAGATGTATTAAACAATGTATTGGTGTCTTCTCGTTTACTAAAAAGAGATGAGATGGTGAGATGTTAAAAATGTATTATAGATGCACATCCAGACCCTCGTGCTTGTGGTGTATGACTAGTCCAAGTTTCACGGACCGCATGTTTGACTCCCTAGACACTACGCCTCAAGGTTGCCTTCCCCTCATTCTTAGGTTGGCAAGTTCGAACAACTGGCACACTATGAGTAGGATGTTAGGGAGAATACATGTATATGATCACATCATTAGTGTATTCTTTGATAAAATAGGCATCACGCCTAGCTATTAGCGTGTTTGTCGTGTCGAATGGGGAGATAAG
>CAIGRB010061503.1:7954-22609 GCA_903798255.1 Fraxinus quadrangulata
TATTCTCATTTTCTTTGAAAATGAAAATTATTTCGAAAATTATTTAAAATACCACATTTTATATACGTTCATTTGTTGTGTGGGTTTTAATTAGGTTATGTGTTCCATTGCGACTTGATTTCTATTTTTGTGCTTGTTCAAATATGGCTGGATTTATGCACACTTATAGCATCTTAAGAGTGAAGACTAGAAAAGCAAGAGTCATAAAACTTGTTGAAAACGAAAAATGCTTATTAAAATTAATAAATGGATATGGAATATAATCTAGTGAAAGACGTGAATATTTTTGGGACATTTTTTGGTGATAAGCAGAATCTGAGAATTCTAATATCACCTCCCATTTGTTGGGATTTTGTTGCAATGGATATTAAAGTGAGGTTGAAAATCTGAATAATAAAACTTAAATGATGTGAGTTTTATTATTAGATTATAAGTGGAATTAATTTTTGGAAGAATTATTTGATAAATGTGCATATTTATGCTTTTATTGCACCTTATATAATTATATTATTGAATTATATGATATATGTTAATTTGTGAATTGTTATGAATGCTAATATCAGTAGAATTAGTGAGATTTTTACTAAGACCTATTGATTGTCAGTTGAGTGATAGTTCGGTGATTGAAAGATTTAGAAAAAAAATATCACTTATAACTATTTTGATTCATCAATTAAGTGAGAATTCTCAAACTGAAAGAATTAATGTAGTTCTCACTTAGAACTCTTGAAATTTTACGTAATAAAATTAAGTTTATGATAGTGAAACAATATGATTGTTGACGATGATAAAGAACATAGTGAACTTTCGACTATGTGCCTAGCGTCGCACTATCATATACGTTAATCCGTGTTAATGCAAAATTGTATATGTGCATAAATGAGTATTGATTGAGGATAAAAATGTCTCTAAAATATGATAGATCATGGTATCAAAATCTATAGTTGTTGACCTTAATAAAGGTGATAAGCTAAATGCGAAAACATTTGACATGATAAGGTTTTGAGTATATTAGAAGAATATAATGTTTTAGAGAGCATCAATCACGTAATAGAAGACCTTATGTGGGTCATACTACTCTAGAGAACAAAGTTCAGAACTTTGTCAAGTACGGGAAAAGATAGATTCTAATACTTGAGCATTTAAATTGTTAAGTTCTGTTATAAATGATCATTTTCTCAAATGTGACTGAACTTAGATGGTTAACATAGTGCTGACAATTTTTTGTTGGTCACAATATTTTTTGATGAGTAGTAAATTCAAACTAGTCTCTTTTCAATGGATGTGAACTTTGAAGGTCAATGCGACTTACAAATTGAAGCATCAATTTTCTCTATTGACGCTACACACTATGTGAGTTAAAAGAAGTGCGACTTGATATTGCTAAATCTCGAGGACAAGTTTGTGTAGCAATGTTCTAGTTTGTGTAAGATTTCGAATCTTAAATATTAAATGAGCTGAGAAAATTCAGAATAGATGATAAGACTGAAGAAGGGACCAAGAAGAACATAACAGACAATAAGTGCATGAAAGTGATTTTAGTAGAGGATCAATATTATAAATGTTTAAGTGCTTCAACTATATAGTTTGAATCTCTTAACTCGAAAATAGTTAAGCTAAATGAAATTGCACTTAAATATATTCTTCTTAGTGTTTTTTATGTGTCAACACTATACATATTGGATCTTATCTTGTGTGGATAATGGATTCAAGAGTTATAAAATCACTTTATATGAGATCAAGAATTGTCTTTAGTCTATTGTCGAGTCTTTGACTTGATACAAAATAGATATATTAAAATAATGACGATGGAGTGGAGGTTTATATGACTGGTACATGCAACATATTGTTGCAAAGTAGAGATACTGACCTTCTCTTTGTTATTAAGACAGTACCAAAGACTCCACAAAACTTTATCTCGTTTGTTGTTCTTTTAAGAATGGTTTCCAGCTTGAACTTATACGTAGTAGTATTATTCGTACTTATAGTGGTGATGTTTAATCATAATTCTGGATATTTGTACAATAGTTTGAGGTTTTGAGATGAGAAAACCACTCAAAGCTGTAAGAGTTAAAGTAAATCCATCCGAATTTCTTGCTAGATAGAAATGAAATTTCATCTTTTCATTACATTTATAGATGGATTCATACATATCAGTTGTGGATTTGATTTTCATAAGTTGAAGATATTGTATTGATTTAGACTTTATTAAAAGTGAGTAGAAAGTAAGATTGTGGAAGTGAAGACTTTGAGAACTAAGAGTATTAATCTCTATCACGAGAGATCAATGATCTAGATAATGAAAGAGAAATTCTCATTTGATTGACTATTCATTGATCATCAATAATTATATGGTCTATTGGATAGAAGGAATATAATATTGCTAAATATGATGAGACTTAAGATAATACAGTCCAATTTAGTGTTTTGCTTTATGGAAAGAGTTTTGGCTAACTGCAACATATCATTTAATGGAGTTCTAGCTTTGGACACGTAGATAATTAAATATGGGTTGTCTTAAACTCGTAATCGACTATTTAAGTTCTTGATAATGAGTTTAGGAACATGAGTCTATTAAAAACGAGATGTATATCTATGAGATATACACGACAGTCCAAAAAGCTACTTAAATGAGATTTTAAATGGATATTGAGTCGCAAGACAATTGACATTTTTTTTAGTAAGGGAGAAACTTTGGAGAATATTATTGAAATTGATATTATGTGTATTGATGACTCAATTTTGAACATATAAGAGTTGGTTTAAACTTTTAATTCAAATGAGAGTAACTATTTTTGAGTTGGAGTTATCTAATTTCGATGATTATTAGATCAGAAAATCAGTGGAGAAATTTAAAGATAGTGATGGAAGTATACGTATGGAGTATAGAATTTCAACCATATCTAGGATGTGATAGAAGTTTTAATTGGACATTAAGTTTATTAAGAACATTCAAGTTCTTGAAAACTAAGTGGAAGACTAATGAGTTTATGATTGATAAAGTGATAGCCAAAGAATGGTTAATCAAGAAGGGAGTAGGGGTAATTGGTCATTAATTTTTTTTGGAAGAATTAATATAAATTCAAGTAAGTACATACTAAATAGATAAATTCAAATAAAAATACAAATGTAAATGTGATAAGTAAAAGGGAGAGAAAATGCAAATTGTGGAGGTTTGATCCAAAGCAATGATCTACATCATTCGTTACCAAGCTCTTCGGCACGAGAAATATCTTTTCACTGTATTGATTAACTTATGATGCAATATGACATTTTACAATGCTTTCGATAAATTATAAATAATGAGCACCAATCCTTATACAATGTTGAGATTTATGGGACCTCAACACGACCTAAAAATTTAAAAGGAAGTTGATTTTACAATTTGAAACTTCCCACTTAATAAATGATATGATCAAATTAAGTACCAAGAGAGAAATAAGCTAACACTTTAGTAAATAACAATGAATGAAATTCAAGTGTTATGTGAAAAAAAAAATTGATGAGTAGAATGATTTTCAAAAGTTAATTCAATCAAATTTTTTTCATAATTAATGATTTGATAAAGATAAATCAATATAACTTTGCTCAAGAATATCTCATATAAATGCTCTTAAATATGTATTAAATGTAGAGTAAAAATGTATTTAAAGCAGCCAAAATTTCTGACTAATCAGATGACCCATTCGGACGTCCGCGTATTAAATCGGACAGCCAAATTAGCCATTGTGTGTCGAAATTTAGCACGATTAAAAATTTGACTGTTGGACGAACCGGACGCCCGCTTGGGCAATTTTCCCCGAACGTTTAAACTTAATTTTTCAATGTAAGTGATAGTTGTAAAAAATTTAAATATAAAATTGAAATTCTTATCTTTTGAAAATTAATTTTTATGCGAACGTTTTTATGAAGTAATTTTTCTCATGCATAAGAATTCAACTTTTGAGCTGTTTAGCGATTCATTGCTAATGATTAAAGTATTTTACCTTTACATATGAATCCAAAGTATCTAAATCTAATATCTTCAATGAATACTTGATTTGATGTGAATGCTTGACTTCCATATCGATTTTCTCTGATCATAAATTACGAGTCTTTTGGTAGCGATCTTTTTGTCTCTAATTGATCAATATGGCCACAATAGTTATGAAAACTTGAATTCAATTGTTAAAGATAAAAACAATTAGTTTGTTATAATCAAAATATGAAATCAACCATAGATCAACATAAAGCTCATTATTTTGAAAAAAAGGTTATACTTAATATGAATGTATTGATTTAGATAAACTTTTTTCATCACAGCGAGATTCACTTCTCTATGCTTATGTTAGCCATAATAATGTGATTAAATTTAGAAGTACATCAAATAGACCTAGAAGCTGTATTTTATTCTCAAATGAGAATTGAATAAAGAGATACACATGATTTGACTTGTATAATTCATGTTAAATGCCTTTTAGTAATGTGATAACTTTGCAGTTATACTCATGGCCTAATGCAGTCATCTTAACAGTAGTACTTATTTTTTAACAGAGTTTAAATCTTATACAAATTTCTTCATATAGATGAAAATCATTATATTTACGTAAATATATGATGGTAGGTTGTAATTATAATTTTGATGTTGATAATATTGGATTGGCTAATGATGACAATGAGTGTATAGAGATCATTTTGAAATTGTTGTTCTCAATCCTTTGAGATGAAGGACATATATTTAGCTAATTGTATATTTTGTATTAAAAAAATTATTCTAGTCTTCTTACTCTGTCACAAGAGTTGTCTATTATAAATACTCTAAAATATTTTTAACTGTGAAATTGCTACCATGTTGATACTCCTATGTCAGAAAGCGACCATATAAGTCTCCATAAATACCCAAAAACTCCATAAGTGCACAAAATAAAATCTAGATAACCATATCTAGTACAATTAGGAGTTAGAAGTATGTTTTGATGTATACTTATCTTAACATTTGTCAGTAGGTATTGATGTAATCTAGTCAGTAGGTATCGATATAATCCTTAGAAAGGGTATTGTGATACCTAAAGAGTGCCGTTGTCAGTCATTCTATTTGTTGTTGAAAGAAACTATATGCAAATATCGACTAAGGATGAGAGTTAGTCAAGTTCAAATAGTTATTAGACTTGTACAATCTTACTATATATAGTAGCAAGAAGCATATTTTGTAGTATATATCTTGATAGTTGAAAATTTTGTTTAGTATAGATATATTATGCATCTAATGATACTAGTTGAGAATATGAGATCCATGATGATTATCATGTGTTGATGATCTCAAGTATTACGTGGAACCAAACACTCGATGGTATTTTTATGAGAGATGTTAGCAAAGAAAATGTCTTTGTGATATATCTTTGTAAATGATGATATCTAATTATCATGCTCTAAAGATGTCTAGAGATATATTTGTTGGCAATGTCAAATCTCTAAAATTGAGTAAAATATGATACTTAGTGTATCGGAAAACTTTTAATTCAGTTTTGTGTACCCATAGATGAACAATTTTTAGTTCATGGATAATATATTGTTGGGATTACGAGATAATAATTTGCATGCACATATAAAGTATGTTGAACACGTTGAGACTAATTTACTCACATGAACAATCGCCTATGACACTTTGGGGGTGTGCTGAGATAAAACGAAGTGATCATATTATGTATATGATCCGATCGCTTTGATAAGATATCAAGATCAGATTACAAGAAGTAATTGAAATGAATTTTGCTATTCCATTAAATATGTTTAGTAGTCAGATTAAGTTCTCGATTTGAGATTACCTGAAAGAATGAACATAAGGAGAACTCAAGTTAGGTATTCGAGAATATTTGAACTAAGATCTGTATGGTGTTATTTGTTTATAAAGAATATAACATACATTCTAAGAAAGGGAGAAAATATCTTAGTATGTGTTTCATACCATGTGTACTTTTATGATCAATATTGGGTACATGAGTGAATGTATCTTTGCTTCTTCATTGTGTGAGACCTGAAGATTTATATAACATCATATATACCATTATGACTTTTGACCGTTTCTTGAGATTTTATTTCAATGTTGCTACGTTAGCATGTTACCAATGATTATGATTAATTTGGTTTGATAGGACATTTCTAGGAAAGTAGCTGATTTAAAGTTGATGGATTCAAGTAGGGAATGAAAACTATTTTTGACCAACATTTATATTTGTATTTACCGATCGGACATTTGTGTTTAACTATTTAGTGTATGTTGACATCCGACCTCTGAGGTTGTTGAGTACAATTTGTTGTATGCAAGCTCGGATATTTGAGATCAGCTCAAATTACGTTATTGTTGAGGTTTGAGGGGACATAATGATTGAAAATTCTTTACATATTGTACAAATAGTCAATCGACAAGTGACATATGGAAGGTCTTACATCAGCGCCTACCAATTCCACCAATCACATGCCTTAGCTTCATTCTCTAAGTAGTTCATTAATTGTTGAGGACCACATGTAAGGTTAACTCATAATGACTTGACAAGCCGAACTCATTAACCAATCCAAACGTGCCGTAATGTACTTTTTAGCTCGATACTGTAGCTGATAAGACAAGGAAATGATGAATGCATATGAACCTTTCCCTATAAAAGGAAGAATATGAGCCTTGATGAAGATGGAGAAAAAAATAGCTCAAGAAATACTTCATATTTTAAATATCTCATTGAAGGAAAAAAAAAAAGAGCAAATATTTGTAGTTACAATTGTAAGTTGAAAATCACTATTAATAAAATTCTCATTTACATTTAAGTTGGCTTGAATCTTGTTCACACAATTTTTGACGTCAATAGTTGGCGCTAGAAGGAGGGCTAGCAAAAGGAGAAGACGAGGAAGGTGTTGTTTCCTCCTGTTGGATGTGAAAAAAAAAATTGATGAGTAAAATGATTTTCAAAAGTTAATTCAATCAAATTTTTTTCATAATAAATGATTTGATAAAGATAAATCAATATAACTTTGCTCAAGAATATCTCATATAATTGCTCTTAAATATGTTGTATTAAATGTAGAGTAAAAATGTATTTAAAGCAGCCAAAATTTCTGACTAATCGGATGACCCATTCAGAGGTCCGCATACTGAATCGGATAGCCAAATTAGCCATTGTGTGTCGAAATTTAGCACGATTAAAATTTTGACTGTTGGACGAACCGGACGCCCGCTTGGGCAATTTTCCCCGGACGTTTAAACTTAATTTTTCAATGTAAGTGATAGTTGTAAAAAATTAAAATATAAAATTGAAATTCTTATCTTTTGAAAATTAATTTTTATGTGAACGTTTTTATGAAGTAATTTTTCTCGTGCATAAGAAATCAACTTTTGAGCTGTTTAGCGATTCATTGCTAATGATTAAAGTATTTTACCTTTACATATGAATCCAAAGTATCTAAATCTAATATCTTCAATGAATACTTGATTTGACGTGAATGCTTGGCTTCCATATCGATTTTCTCTTATCATAAATTACGAGTCTTTTGGTAGCGATCTTTTTGTCTCTAATTGATCAATTTGGCCACAATAGTTATGAAAACTTGAATTCAGTTGTTAAAGATAAAAACAATTAGTTTGTTATAATCAAAACATGAAATCAACCATAGGTCAACATAAAGCTCATTATTTTGAAAAAGGTTATACTTAATATGAATGTATTGATTTAGATAAACTTTTTTCATCACAGCGAGATTCACTTCTCTATGCTTATTTTAGCCGTAATAATGTGATTAAATTTAGAAGTACATCAAATAGACCTAGAAGCTGTATTTTATTCTCAAATGAGAATTGAATAAAGAGATACACATGATTCGACTTGTATAATTCATGTTAAATGCCTTTTAGTAATGTGATAACTTCGTAGTTATACTCATGGCCTAATGCAGTCATCTTAACAGTAGTACTTATTTTTTAACAGAGTTTAAATCTTATACAAATTTCTTCATATAGATGAAAATCATTATATTTACGTAAATATATGATGGTATGTTGTAATTATAATTTTGATGTTGATAATATTGGATTGGCTAATGATGACAATGAGTGTATAGAGATCATTTTGAAATTGTTGTTCTCAATCCTTTGAGATGAAGGACATATATTTAGCTAATTGTATATTTTGTATTAAAAAAATAATTCTAGTCTTCTTACTCTGTCACAAGAGTTGTATATTATAAATACTCTAAAATATTTTTAACTGTGAAATTGCTACCATGTTGATACTTCTATGTCAGAAAGCGACCATATAAGTCTCCATAAATATCCAAAAACTTCATAAGTACACAAAATAAAATCTAGATAACCATATCTAGTACGATTAGGAGTTAGAACTATGTTATGATGTATACTTATCTTAACATTTGTCAGTAGGTATTAATGTGATCTAGTCAGTAGGTATCGATGTAATCCTTAGAAAGGGTATTGTGATACCTAAAGAGTGCTGCTGTCAGTCATTCTATTTGTTGTTGAAAGAAACTTGTAATTGGATTAGATATACAAATGTCGACTAAGGATGAGAGTTAGTCAAGTTCAAATAGTTATTAGACTTGTACAATCTTATTATATATAGTAGCAAAAAGCATATTTTGTTGTATATATCTTGATAGTTGAAAATTCTGTTTAGTATAGATATATTATGCATCTAATGATACTAGTTGAGAATATGAGATCCATGATGATTATCATGTGTTGATGATCTCAAGTATTACGTGGAACCAAACACTCGATGGTATTTTTATGAGAGATGTTAGCAAAGAAAATGTCTTTGTGATATATCTTTGTAAATGATGATATCTAATTATCATGCTCTAAAGATGTCTAGAGATATATTTGTTGGCAATGTCAAATCTCTAAAATTGAGTAAAATATGATACTTAGTGTATCGGAAAACTTTTAATTCAGTTTTGTGTACCCATAGATGAACAATTTTTAGTTCATGGATAATATATTGTTGGGATTACGAGATAATAATTTGCATGCACATATAAAGTATGTTGAACACGTTGAGACTAATTTACTCACATGAACAATCGCCTATGACACTTTGGGGGTGTGCTGAGATAAAACGAAGTGATCATATTATGTATATGATCCGATCGCTTTGATAAGATATCAAGATCAGATTACAAGAAGTAATTGAAATGAATTTTGCTATTCCATTAAATATGTTTAGTAGTCAGATTAAGTTCTCGATTTGAGATTACCTGAAAGAATGAACATAAGGAGAACTCAAGTTAGGTATTCGAGAATATTTGAACTAAGATCTGTATGGTGTTATTTGTTTATAAAGAATATAACATACATTCTAAGAAAGGGAGAAAATATCGTAGTATGTGTTTCATACCGTGTGTACTTTTACGATCAATATTGGGTAAATGAGTGAATGTATCTTTGCTTCTTCATTGTGTGAGACCTGAAGATTTATATAATATCATATATACCATTATGACTTTTGACCGTTTCTTGAGATTTTATTTCAATGTTGCTACGTTAGCATGTTACCAATGATTCTGATTAATTCGGTTTGATAGGACATTTCTAGGAAAGTAGTTGATTTAAAGTTGAGGGATTCAAGTAGGAAATGAAAACTATTTTTGACCAACATTTATATTTGTATTTACCGATCGGACATTTTTGTTTAACCATTTACTGTATGTTGACATCTGACCTCTCAGGTTGTTGAGTACAATTTGTTGTATGTAAGCTCAGATATTTGAGATCAACTCAAATTACGTTATTGTTGAGGTTTGAAGGGACATAATGATTGAAAATTATTTACATATTGTACAAATAGTCAATCGACAAGTGACATATGGAATGTCTTACATCAGCGCCCCACCAATTCCACCAATCACATGCCTTAGCTTCATTCTCTAAGTAGTTCATTAATTGTTGGGGACCACATGTAATGTTAACTCATAACGACCTGACAAGTCGAACTCATTAACCAATCCAAACGTGCCAGTAATGTACTTTTTTAGCTCGATACTGTAGCTGATAAGACAAAGAAATGATGAATGCATATGAACCTTTCCCTATAAAAGGAAGAATATGAGCCTTGATGAAAATGGAGAAAAAAATAGCTCAAGAAATACTTCATATTTCAAATATCTCATTGAAGGAAAAAAGAGAGCAAACATTTGTAGTTACAATTGTAAGTTGAAAATCACTATCAATAAAATTCTCATTTACATTTTAAGTTAGCTTGAATCTTGTTCACACAATTTTTGACGTCAATAGTTGGCGCTAGAAGGAGGGCTAGCAAAAGGAGAAGACGAAGAAGGTGTTGTTTCCTCCTGTTGGTTATCCCAGTAATGTACCATCGATTCATCTAAACTCATATAAACAATCAAGGTAAAATACAACGAAAAGGAAAAAGAAAGAAAAGTATTTTTGTTAAAGGGAATACCCGAATATGGACGACCTCACTCAGAAAATAAATAAGAATGTGAAGAAAATATTTTGTAAAGCAAAAAGTGTGAAAAGAGTAAAGCGAAAGTGTGAAAATGAGGGAGTAGAATTTATTTAAAGGGAATGAATATTAAAAGATGCGATCTGGGCTGTTAGATGATGAAATGGAGGGAAAAATGAATTGCTGAATTTAAACGCTTCAGGACGACGTCGTGTCGATACTTCCAGAAGAAGAAACTGAATGTACATGATAGCTCATTAGCAAGTTACAGTTCATGTCATTGATTGCTGTAATGATTATGGAAATATAAAAATGTGCCAATTACACTCAAGGTTCGTCACCAAGGCAAGCACCGACCTGTGGGTAACTGTTGACATTCGACCTCCGAAGTCGTTGAGTATAGTTTGTTGTTTGCATTAAGCTTATGCTAATGCAATCTCAGATATTTGAGATCAGCCCGAATTACATTATTGTTGAGGTTTGAGGGGACATAATAATTAAATATTCCTTACACATTGTATGCTAATGCAATCTCAGATATTTGAGATCAGCCCGAATTACATTATTGTTGAGGTTTGAGGGGACATAATAATTAAATATTCCTTACACATTGTACAAACAGTCAACCGACAAGTGACTTGTGGAAGATCTTACATCAACGCCCACCAATTCCACTAACCACATGCCTTAGTTTCATTCCCGAAGTAGTTCATTAATTGCTGGGGATCACATGTAAGCTTAACTAATAATGATCTGATTAACCAATTCAAACATGCCAGTGATGTACTTTATCAGTTTGGTACTGTAGCTGCTAAGATAAGGAAATAAAGAATGTATGTGAACCTTGTCCTTTAAAAGGAAGAATGAGAGCCTTGATGAAGAGAGAGAAAAAAATAGCTCAGGAAATACTTTATATTTCAAATATCTCCTTTAAGGAAAAAAAAAAACAGCAAATATTTGTAGTTATAATTGTAATTTGCAAATTACTATCAATAAAATTCTCATTTACATTTTAATTTGGCTTGAATCTTGTTCACATAATTTTCAATGTCAACAAGGTATAAAACACAATTGTGAACACAATGATACGATGTGAGTTCAAGTAAGTTCCATAAATATTCGAGGGATCAAAAATACTTGAATTAATGTTGAAAAATGAGTTTGGGTATAGCGAGATGTGATGTTATTCTAGTAGAACTACTACATATCCCTAACATGTTTATAGTATCGTGAGTTTTAATATACTCGCTGATCGTACGATCTATTTGCCATATGATTTTTTATGAGATAGATTTTGAAATAATTTAACGTGTGACATTCGTTGTCCCTTATGGTTCGGGTCAACATCACGTGCGAGTGGGAGATGTTGAAAATTATGGATCGTGGGTCGCTCATGACGGTTGACCTGGTCCATAAGATCTCAAAATGATTGAAGGAAGCGATTTGAATTTAGAATTCAAACCTACAATTTTCCATAACTCCCATTTTAACCTCCAAATTTTTGTCTAGCATTTTGGAAGGGAGAAATGATGACAAGAAATGTGTGAAATTCGTATGGAAAATCACACATAAAATGAAAAGCACCTAGAACCTCATTTTTTGACATAGAAACTCACAAAATTAGGCACTTTGATTGTGGATTATAATAACATTCCATTGTAAACATAATTGGGACCATTGGAGTGCTAGAAAATACAGAATTTCACTCTTGGAAAGCAAGGCGATTCAACCATTCAAAAAGATTTTGAAATTCATCAATTCTAGTAAGCATATTGACCCGGAATTTCATATTTATGAATGCTATAAATTCCTACATTCATATCAGAGCCATAAAGTTGAATTCCTTATTGTAATACATGTTTAAATATGTCATTACGAGTAGGGGTTGGGATGGATTGAGTTGGATTGATGTTTGTCTCAACCCAAACCCAATCCAACATGATTGATTTGATCATTATTTAACCTAACCCAACCTGTGTAAATGTTGAAACTCAACCCAATCAAGTATCGGTTGAGTTGAGTTGATAAGTTTGGGACAACTTGTTAACAAAGATTAAAGTAAGCGAGTCGGGTTGGGCGGATTTATAATTGACTCATAACTTATATAATATTAGGTTTATATAGTTGTAATGACCAACAAATCTAAATTATTTTGGCACTTCATGCCCGAAAATGTTACATGGACAGATTGATATTAAGGGTGTGTTTGACACCCATTTTGAAGAAGAATAAATTCTGGAATAGTGATTGATGGAAAGAATGTGTGGTTAAAAAGTAAGAAGAATTTTTGGGTTTATGTGTAATATTATTTTATTGATAGAATGTGTAGTTGAAATGAAGAAAGAGAAAAAAATGATAAATAGAATGGGAAGATAATGGATGTCAAATAAAAAGTAAGAAGAATTTTTGGGATTATGTGTAATATTATTTTATTGATAGAATGTGTGGTTGAAATGAAGAAAGAGAAAAAAATGAGAAATAGAATGGAAAGAAAATGGATGTCAAACAGGGGCTAAATTATATGGAGTCAGTAAATATTTTTGGCAATTAAAATGTTTTTGTGTTGAATGTGTATTTGCTTACTATTTTTCGTAAAATGCATTATATCCAAGTCTTATAATATTGTTCTAATAATTTCCATGTCTAGTGCCATATTCAAGACTTCTTGTGTATCGCATTTGAGTTATAAAACCTAGTTAATTAGTAGTATATAATTTGTGTATGATTTCCTCAAACTTTTCAACTATTGCACAAAATTTTCCCAACAATAACTGATATTTTAATTTAGGTTTTTTCTGAATATTTTAACTCTTGGAGGTTGTGTGAAGAAACAGTGCGACTCAATTTCGTCCAAGCAATATCGTTACACTTATAAAGTTCACAAATAAAATTGGATCGGGTTGGGTTGAGTGAGTTTATTCTATTTTCATGAGTTAACTCATAACCCGACCCGATCCGCTTACACAACCAACCCACCCAACCTGTGAAAAAACAACAAAAAAATCGACACAAACTAGTGGGTTGGTTCGGTTTGGACGGTTTTGGTGGGTTCAATCGAGTTTTGCCCACTCCTAGTTACGAGCTCTTTTGATCCCCATTATTTTTAAAATACATTTTTCTTCCTCTTCTTTTGAACCATACATTCTTCAATAAAATAATATTACATACAAATCCAAAACTTATCCTTATTTTCTAATCACACATTCTTTATCAATATATTATTCCAAAATGTATTCTTACAATAAATGGGGCTGAAACAGGCTCTACATGATACAATTGGGTTATGAATCTTGTACGTAAAGTTTTGAAACCATATGTGGCATTTAACGACATTTTTTGATAATTTATTGCTTTCTATATATTAATAATTATGCAGTAATATTAGTATGACTAGAAAGGTATTTTAATGATTTTTTAACCAAATAAAGTAGATCTTCTCAATACTTTTCTAATGATATAAAGATCCCTAATTTTGACCTTAAAATGAAAAAGTTATGATTTTTCGAAGTTTGGTTGAAAATCTAGAATTTTTCATGATTTGTTTTTTGGCCATTTTCACTCTCGAGCATAAATGTTGATGTCCCAAATGTGGTTTTAAATATTGATTTTGTAAAATCTGACTACATGGTTGAAATGAGAACGTTGAAATTAGTCGGGATGATCAATTGAGATGTTTTTTCGAGGACGACATAGCGTTTTTATTAATTTTAAAAAATTATTGCAGATTGATCCGAACGTGAGAGTGCAAGCGAAACTCGATTTCAATTCTAAAAATTTCAGATTGGTCCCTAAATTATTCTTAATTTTTCAGTATAATTAAATTAATTTTTGGATAGTTAAAAATATTTTTTTTTGTAATTTATGCTTAAAATAAATTTGTAAAAAGTATTAAAAATATTTTTTAATTTGATTAAATTCTTATTTTTTATTAAATCAATAATATTTATTAAGTGGTACATGCATTAAATCTAGAATATTTTTCATAGTGTTAATTTTCAACTAAACAAATCATACTGAATAAATTTATAAGAACTTTGTACATGCTTCCGAAATTTTCAACAAAATAATGAGTAATTACATAATATATATAACACCATAACTTAAATTTTATTTAACTATTTATCAAATAAAGTCATTTTAACTTTTTTATAGATAAATATTTTAAAATTAAATTCAAATGAAAAGTTTTTTTTTAAAAAAAATAAAAAAT
>CAIGRB010061505.1:0-37784 GCA_903798255.1 Fraxinus quadrangulata
ATTATATTTCTGTAATAGAAAATATATATATATTTGATTCTAAGTTATAGGAATTTCACATAATTAGTTTCCTTCCTAATATAGGATTGTAACTTGTATATATATCTAAGAGATTGTTGAATACAAGTGAGAAAAATAATTTTTCCTCCCAACTTACAAGTTCAAAGCGAGAGCAGAAAAAGAGTTAAAAACATATCCTACAATTAGGAGCTAACTAATAATATAACAAGACTGAAGATAGAAGAAACAAATATGAACAGAGTCTTACGATTTGGAGGCCGCTATATATACGATAAAAATCTTTTGAAGTTGTAATGTCAACGAACCCTGTCTTGGGAACTGCACTCCATTTACTACAGTACTTCTCTAAAGCTGCACTTGTGAAAGCAAGTGCGTATTCCAGCACACTTCCAGCATTAATGTTGGTCTTATATAACAAATCTGTAACAAATTTAAAACAGAATAATTGATGGAAGGGGAAACAGCAAAGAAAAAATATCACTGATACTAATTTATAAGACGTAAATGGAAAACAAAAAGCTTCGTTGCCAAAAACTACCTTCCTCAACCATTAACGGAGATCGGAACAGGCTAAACAGGAGCATTGGAGAGGGCTCCACCTAGATTTATATCTAATGGATCAACTCATGCTTATGTATTTCTTTGGGTGGATTTCCTCCTTGCTACCTCCTTTTCTTTCATATTTTTAATGCCACAATTGTCTCCTGTTAAATCAATTTTTATTCCTTTCTTTTATTAGTCAGCATGAGTCTATGTCAAATTCTTTTTTGAAGTTCATTCTTTTGTTTAAAGGGGACACGTCCAGAATCAAAAGAATGCTGAAATATTACTGGAAATGTAAACAGAGATGTTGACAGTTCCAATGAAAAGAGATGTTTATCAAGAATATACTCCTTAAACCATGAAGTACATTAACATGAAATAGAGTATCGATTTGCAGTTCCATCAATAAATTATTTTTCACTATTGTCCTTTGTGTTACTGCATCCAACTTTATCATATTTTTAACATGAACTGAGTATGAAGAATGAGAAACTAGCAAAAAATGATAAAAATCTCTCCATGTCATAATTCAAGTACCTTTTAAGTCAGTTGTATTTATAGACAAACAGATCCCAAGCCTTTCTCTATAAATTATTTTAGCGAAATAATTTTTTACAGACATTAAAGGAGCTTTCGCTTCATTTGATTGAACCCTTGAAAATTCTTAACTATTTCCATTGCTGTCATTGTAGACAAACTTGTCAATTAGACGTCTAGATAGTGAATAATTACATACCAGCAGCTTCTGCCTGTCTTGAAAGCACTCGGAATACTGACGGATTTGAGAAGTGAAGATTTGATGAAGTAACAGAAGCTACAGACTTAAAGAGAGTTACAATCGGGCTATCTTCACAATCCTGGGATTGCATGATTTGCCCATCTGCACCAGGAATCAAACCCAGCCAAGGCGCAGTTTGCAAGAATTGGCTAGTGTCCACTTCTCTCTATTTAACAAGTGAGAATAGAAGTATAAGAAGCTACATTTTGAATGAACTTTCATGAAGTTTGCATAACAAAGTACTAATCAATTATAAGTCTGAGATAATTATGACCGGAAGCAAACAGAAACATCTCCGCTATTGAATAAAAACGATGTTTTAATCAAAAAGAAAGTGATGAGTAAGCAGGGTCACGGAGATCCTATTAGATATATTATATGAAGACATTCTAAGTTTAGAGTTTTATTTTAGGAAGAGTAATTAAGGTTTTATTTTATAGATTTTCTAGGATTTTATTAGTTGTTTCCTACATGAATTAGATTAATTTAAACCCTATATAAAGGGAATGCATGCATTGTAATAGTTAGACTTAATTATTAAATAATATTTTTCTCCCCCCAATTTATTCTCTTGGCTTCTCCCCTTTCTCCTTCTCTTCTCCTCTCTTCTCTGTCCTATAATTCAGGTTTTTGTTCTTTACATCCTACGTCAATTTGGTAACGAAGCTGGTGCTCTCCTATGACCGCGTCGTTCTTTTTACATGCATATGGCAGGACGGTGATTGCAGCAACTACTCAACCCACACAGACCACCAGTTGTCCAATGTCCCAACCCGTAGACCAAACTCCAGCACCACAGCAACTCACCACCACCCTATAAACCACCAGCAACTCACCTAAAGTACAAAATCAAAAAGGTCAGCAGCAACTGAATCGAAGAAACCAGCAGATAAAAAAAACAAATTTGTTTGGTTTTTTTTTTATTTTTAGTTTTTGCTTATATTATTAGTTTAAAAAAGAAAAAGAAAAAAAAAAAGTTATTTGGTGCATGCATCTAACTGCTCACCAGCAAAGCCAATTTGAATTAGGTTATTATCGCATTGCATTATTTAAAAAAAAAAATCATATTGCCTTTTTCTTTGTTCATGTCTCTATTTTGTGCATTTTGTAAGCCATAATCTGCATTATTTAGAATAATTTGCGTTCTCTCGGCATTCCAGTGTTATTTGTTAGCACCATGCACAACACACATAGGCACTCTTATAACTACACCCTCCATAGTATCCAAATGTTCAACATCAAGCCGATTATTATCTTTCTATAGACATTTTTGAAACCACAAACTATAATACAAGGAGTCATATTAAAAATGTGGACCTCGATGGTCATGCTGATCCTGAGACATTCTTGACTGGCTTGAGAAACTAGAAAAATTCTTTAACTTTCACAATATGAGTGACTTGTATTTGTAATGCTAGTGTGTCACTTATAGGATGGACTAGTCATTATAGGGAATAAGTCTTACATGATGTTCATCGCCCAGGTCAACGTCACAATTTGTAGGATGAGATAAAATGAACAAGTAATAAATATGCCTGTCTATTATCGAACTAAATAGCTAGATCAATTCTTTTGCATTGTAGGCAAGGTACGTCCATTGCTACCGAATATCTGATCCATTTTGAAGAGCTATAAAACAATTGTGATGTTCAGAAGCTCCTCATGTCATAGCTTCTAGATTTTTCAATAATTTGAATCCTGAGATCAAGTATGACGAAATTCCTGTATTCAAATCCTTGGATGAAACTTACTGCCAGGCAATACTAATGGATATATCCTTCCATCTTTACCAAGCATGTCATAAACTAGGCATAACACCTCCTTCTAGACAATCACATCCCAAGTTTAGTTGTGAGTGAGGTTGTGTTAGTCCTCTCCAAAAACTCCGCCTACAACTTCCCTGACTACAGATAAGCTTCACTTCATTCGAGATACTGTTCTTGCGTCCAACACTTGTTTATTCGTTCCTAAACCTGAGTGTTCTCATAGTCTTGCTAACGAATATGTAGATTATTATTGTCCACATTATATTCCGGTTTGGAAACCTATTTTGGATATACCAGTATAAGAAGATGAAGATTTTTTTGTTAAGCCTATAGAATATTCAGATAGAAAGGATGAGAGCTTTGAACATTGTTTTTGTGTCCCTTCTCGTGATCACATCTTTAGCAGACCCAGTTAACAATAACACGGTTAAGGAGTTATCACCAAAAATTTTATTGCGTGCTCCTTTGTGTAACTTCACATTGATTTTGTCATATCATTACCTTAATTGATCGATTCAACTTGGGTTGCAATGTTTACCAAGGTAATTATTCACTTGCACACTTTTTTCTATTAATATTAGACTATTGCCTACTTATTACCATCACAATATTTCGTTTCGACTTTTCTTAACCCTATATGTAGTTTTCATGCATAGATTAAACAATTAATTTATTTAAATAATGAAATTTATGAGATTTCTTTTGATGTGCATCATCAACATAGATACTTTGGGTATTTTTAAGATTTTTGACATTATCTTTTGGCATGGTATACTAAAAGCATTTAGAATTTTTTTTTTTTTTAATAACTCACTTGAAATAATTTGTTTAACTGGCCATTGCACTTAAATAAAAGTTTTGTTTTCATTATAGCAGAACTTTTTCTTAATGGGGCCCATTTGAGCCTATGATGTTGCATTCATATATTTCTGCACAAGTCTATTGTGCTAGTGCATTGTTCTCATATGTAGATTTTGTTGAAGTTTTTGTGATGAGTTGAACTCATTGTTTCTATTTGGAGTTCATTGTCGATAATTGATTCGAATGAAAGATCATCACCCTTGGTCACATGATATTATTGAGGATAACTTTCACATTCGGTTGTCATTGTTAGGTCAGTATGGTTATTTGTTCGAGAACAAAGATCGGCCTCCTTGGATAAGAAGTTGTAGTCTACCTCGTCGAAGTTGAGTTCCTTCAGTCAGCGAGAAATGATGGGAATCCTATTAGATTTATTGTAAGTAGATTTTCCTAGTTTCGAGTCGTATTTTAGAAAGAGTACTTAGGGTTTTATTTTAAAGTCTTTCTAGGATTTTATTAGTTGTTTCCTACTTAATTAGATTAGTTTAAACCCTATATAAAGGGAACTTATGCATTATAATAGTTAGACTTGATTATTGATCTCTCCAATTTCTTCTCTCGGCTTTTACCCGTCTCCTTGTCTTCTCCTCTTTTCCCTCTCCTATAATTCCGGACAGTGTCAAAATAGCAATCTTTTACTTGGTTCCAGAAGCTAATTTTTTAGAAAAAAAAATTCAACTTCTTCCATCAAATCTGCAGCTTCTAGTACTCCCTAACAAAAACATGATTGCATATGAAATAAGGGCCATTAGCAATTTACCATGACAATATCGAGCAGACTCATCCAGTATAACACGCTTCCAATTTCCTTTATTCCACGAAGAGCATCTGCTTTAAGTTCTGATTTGGAATGCCAGCAATTAAGATGCTCTTTAACAATCCTCATACAACCTAAGCATAAGAATAAGAATGATCAAGCAATGAAACATGAAGAAAAGACAAACCCTATAAACACAAAAACAAATGCAACCACTGAAATTCGTAGTTGGGCTTTTATCTAAACAGTTACTAAATGCTCCCCAACAATGTCATAGATAAGCTACTCTCTGTGTTATGTGATTAATAATTCAACATCAACATATTAATAGCACCAGCGAATAACGATACTGACCATAAGAAAATATATAATATAACTTCCTCAAGTACCATAAGAAAAACAGAACCTCCAAGAGCCTCAAGAGATAATATGAATGGCATCAAGGCTCTTTTATACTTATAAGAAAAAATTATTCCATTATCAACTGAGAAGGGGTAAAGCCTTGTAAACATGTCGAAAAGGAGACCACATAAATGCAATGTGAGTAAATATATGCCTAACTTGTCAATAAAGCAATCCAGAAGTGCAGGTAATGTACCACAAGTCCTTCATCGGAACATGTCTTTTCATAAAATTTTGATATTGTGAAGTGAATGACAAATTCTTTAAATAATTACATATATGTTTTTCCTTATACTTTATGATAAACAAGAAGCTGAGAAAATCCCTTGAAAAAAATAAAATAAACAAATAATTTCTCTTTTAATATCTAAAAACTGGGATCTACAATTATGCCAACAATGGCAGAATGCATAAAGAATTCGTAAATACCATCTATAGCACTAATAGAGGAATAAGATGCCTTTGAAATGAACAATCTAAAACCATTTACCTGCCATACCACCATCAAAGGGAAGTAATCCAATAGATCTTGGTAAAGCCTCTTGCAGTCCAGCGATCATTGGTTCTAGGGTAGTTATCTGAAATAGTAATAGCAAAAGGTTGGAATATAACTTCTTTTGTAAGTTATACATATATAAACATGAAATTGATCACAGAAATATGACTGCTAAACGCTTCAATGTGAGGTAAACGAGTAGTACTTCACAAGATTGTTAGTTTTGTGTTTTATAATGAAACAAGGAAATTAGCACAAATATCAAATAATGTAGAATAAAACTTTTGGAAGGGCAATACTGAGAGAACAAATGTTCCAAAACTAAATTGAATTTATATGGTGGCAGATAAATGCCAAGACAGCTTTACTAAAAACAGTAAAAAGTAGTGAAATTCGAAATAGCATCATCTCACAGGTTCATATCATCTGCACACATCAACCATCATGTAGAGCTTGTTTGGGGGAAATTATAATGAGATTATAATGAAGAAGAGTGGTGGGTCTCACGAAATGTGTGATAATAAATGGGTAGTAGTTGTAAATGTGTGGTTGAAATTAATGTTTGACTGCAAATTAAAATGAGATTATAATTTTTTACAAACAAGCACGTAGTAACTGTATTTTACTTCCAATCTAGAAGTACCAATAACCGAGGGATATTTTTTATTTAGCTATTACTCCTAATCAGTATTTGCTATTGAAAATGTCTCAGAAAACTGAAGAGAACAATGAAATATAGATAAGGAAAAACTTCAAAAACAGAAATTTATCATCCTTCTCCAAATTCATCACAGTAGAAGTCAGCGGCAATAATATGTACCTTATTTGAGATATAGTCTAATAGTGCCCTGATGAGCCATGGCAATGATCTAGACCGCAGGAGTCTGACAATGGAATACATGTGAGGCATTCCAAAAAATCCACTATGTAGTCGAGCAAAGCTCTGGTATGCAGAATTTAAATCCTGCCATTAACATAAAAAGAGAAAGAGAAAGGTCAATGGATCACAAAAAGGATAGCGATATCAAAAAGCTACTTAAATTTACTTTAATCAGAAAGAGAAGAATCAAGAAACCAGAAATCAGTAAAATGTCCTCTCTGACAAAATTGATATACTATAAAGAAAAGGATAATGATTTTCGAACCCAAACACATATATAGACACAATTGATATGTATACAGGAAGCTGGATAGGAGACGATGTATGTGAATTTTTTCCCATTCTATTTTAACAGAAACAGTGATCACGAGCATTCATGTGCATTTTTAATTGAGATATTACACCAAACCGTCTCTTCCTTGAAGAACGGCCAATTTAACCTATAATATAGTATCAACCTCAAGCCCAAAACTGTTCCAAAACAGCCTAAAGCTTCAATCTGCTATGCCACCTAAACTCAACACCGAGCCGTTCACCAACCAATTCAGATCCTACTAATTTTGTAATACAGTTACTTAGAATGTAACCATTTGATGGTCAATTATATCAAAGTGGATTGCAAACTTCAAATGATCCAACTCCTATTGCTCTATTCCTTCTCATATTAGGAGACTTGAGAAGAAATCAGTTGAACAATCAATCAAGAAACAATACAGATGCTATTATGCCTGAACTGAGTAGAATGTTATCAAAATCCATGTAGGATTTCCATTTTCTATTTTTTGTACAACATGCTTGCATTTCAAGCATGAATGCACATAAATATTTGTTGAAAAGTTCAAAACTATATGACCTGAATGGATGGCAGACTTTTAATCTATTTACAACTAGTTCTAAAACTAACTCTAAGAAACCTGCAAAGAAACTAAGGGGATGTTCTCTTTGTATTTCAGTTTTGTATTTTAAGTTTTGAATTCATTTTGAATTTTGTGTTTTGAGTGTCCATTTTTGAGATTGTTGAAAATGTGTTCTTTTTGACTTTTTGAAAAATTGTTTTCAAAAATAAAAAAATGGAAAACCCGTTTACCCTCCCCTCCCCTCCTCCCTCTCTCAACGAAGCCCACGCTACCACCTTCATCTCCTCCGCCGCTGAAGTCGACGTCACAATCACCACCTTCACCTGAATCACTAACCATAATCACCACCTTCACCTACAACCTTTCCACTGGTTAAAAAAATCCCTAATTCAAACCACCTCACCGCTACAGCTGCCGCCACCACCTCAAATCTTTGACCAGTGGTAAAATTGGTCTTGACCCATGGTTGGGCAAGGTACACCAGGTGGAGTGGAGGCTAACCCGTGTGGTCCGCGATCATAGGACGGCCGAACGCGTCGGAATTTGCGAAACTCGAATAGCGTTTTCGTACTTTCTCAACTGTCATTCTTTTCAGATGAAATCCGAACATTGCTAAGTTGTTTGGGGTGGATTGGGGACATGGTTGGAGTCGCCTGGGGATGAGCACTCGAGAAGTGGTGTCGCACAACCTTGGACGTCGCCGGATGTGAAATTTCCGACAGAAACGGGTAGTGCCAGAATGGTTTTTTGGCTTACAATTTCTGCTGATTCTTGTTGTTTCATGGCTAATGAATGATTGGAGGTGATAGAGAGGAGTGAGGCGAGGTGGTTGGTGGTGGAATCCGGCAGTCTAGGTGGCCAGAAAGTGGCTTCCAATCTGTTTTTGCTGGCGATGGTTGTAATGGTGTTGCTGGCAATAGTTACAGTGGTGGTGTTGTAGCTATGGCAGTGGCAGTGGTGGTGCAATGGTAGGTCACGGTGGTGCAGTGCAATGGTTGGGTCGCAGTGGCGGTTGGCGGTGATTGAAAACACCAAAAATGCGTTTTGAATATTTTGGCTTAATTATAACTAAAAAATCTAAAATGATAAATTTGTCATTTTGAGTTTTCTTTATAAATTTTTAACTTATTTTCAAAAATGCGTTTTCGAAAATAGAAAAGATAACGTGTTTTCACTGTTTTGGAAAATCAAAAACAAAAAATGGCTTGAAAATAGTAAATAGAACAGGCCCTAAACAATTCAAAAAAGATGGTACTTCCCAAATCTTGTAAATTTAATGGTTTCTGGAAGTATGATATTGAAGTGGAGCTTCATATGAAATATAAAGTAGCAAAGACATATATTAAGACATTTAACCATCCACTGTAAAGGGATTGATAATTTCTTACTTGAGTACCACAGTAGAAGTTTGGCTTTGCATATGGAACTGATGGCTTCTGAACAGGAACAAGGGGCACTCTTGATGATCGGACAAAGCGTTGAGTTGTATTACAGAGGATGAAGTTTGGTAAGAAGTCATTTTGCATCTCCGTCCAAATCTGGAATCATATTTGAGAATTATATATGCAACTTACAGTAAACCACATGCATTTAATCATATGAAGGTGATCTTTCATCTAACAACAGTAAAATACAACTAGGAAATTATCGTAGTTAAAGTTTTTCTTATACTAACAAATTACTGCAACTTGTCCATAATGGACGTTCATGTTCAAAACAAACCAGCATTGTAACACATAGATAGCTGATGCAAGTCAGTCTAGAAATGTTTAAATTACTGTATAGATATGTAAGTCATTTTACAAATATTTCCTTCAGAAATCAGGCAAAAAGGAAACCTATATAATGTATAATTTTAAGTATTTTAACCAAAATATCCCTGAACTTCGTCTTTCAAAAAATTGTGTCAGTGTGCTCATGACCCAAGTCTATCCGTGTTTTATAGCACGCTTTTAAAATTTAGATCTAGAACACATTGTGTTCATTATATGTTTCCATGGACTTGGTGTTCATAGACCTATATTGAGCTTATGCTGCAAAAATAACGAGTGGCAATTCAATCCTTTACAATCTATATTGACTGCAGTTTGTAACAAAGAGTAACTGCATTTGGGCTTGAAATAAAAACTGTGCATACGAAATAATATTGGGAGTGGACACGGGAGATATATCGATTTCAAGATAACATGAAACAAACTGTTCTCATACCTGAGACGCAAGTCGACTAGAATATGAAACAAGAGATACATTCTCTTGCATCTCATTCAACATGAGATCAAATGAATCAAGTGTGAGATCTTTGGACAGCAAGTCATGAGCAAGTTGCACAACATCTAGTAGCCTCTCCAATTCCTAAAATTAAATCATTTATTAATAAAAGGGAAAAAACTACTAAGATAGGAAAAAATTAAGTAACGTCGACATCACTTACTACAATTGCACATAGATCCTGAGACTCAAAACGATCAAACAAAAACTCAATATTACTTCTGAATACTTTGTTCATCCTCTCAGAGATCAATCTTCTCAAGTTAATTGTCCTTCCCAGCAACTATACACCACAATAATATGATTTCGTAAGGGATAGAAAAAAATGGAAGAAAAGTTTTCATCACTGAAAGGACGAAAAAAAAATCAAAGAAATACTCCAGTTTGTATAATCAATTTGCTTCAAACATAAAAAGTCGATGGGATTCAATTTCTCAATCCAGTAACATTGAAGCCAAATCTGGTAACTCTTCTAATAGATTTTGTTAAAATTTGAACAAACCAAGGCTGGAAATGTGAACGAAACAACACTAGAGATGTATCAATGCGACAATCTTAAAATAAATAAATTTGCATTCACCTTCACCCTCGTCATCTTTAACAATGAAATGAATCTCAACGGTTGGATTGAAAACTTTTCACCAATGTCCAATGCAAAGAGGAATGAGGGATCAAGCAGTTCGCTGTGTAAGANACCTAGCTGCCCAACTCTTGTAGTTTGTGAAAATACTTTCACACAATTTAGAGACAAATATATCAAAGCAATTATCCACCTGTAAAAAAATACAAAAAATGAACTCTTTAAAGCCTCAATTAACACAGCATATTTTCCAATTACTGCCACAGATATGCTAAGTATGACTTCACAGATCATCCCACGAAGAAAAAAATCATTACAGCAAAGAAAATGTTACCCTTGTGTAAAAAAAACAAATTGGAGGGGCTGGCTTGCCTGATTTAGACCCCAAGCTCTCAGACCAGGTTTATCTATAGGACTTTGGCCATCCTCTCATACATAACCAAGTATGGCCAAGTCCAATCTGCTGTTTCCCACTCAAAAGCTTTGTCTAGCCATCGCAAGTTTGGAAGCTAAACTCACATGTTCGAGGTAAATCATTTTTTGAGTTGTACCACATTAATGAAAGATCATCTCTGAAATTAGTATACAAGTTTCTGGATCATCTCCACTCACTGCCAGTTAATTTAGAATTGGATAGTTATCAAGTTGAAAAACCTAGGGCATGAATGGTTTTTGAAAATCCTCACAACGGTTTCACTTTAGTATCAGTTGTTTAAACGTTGCTTTGCCCATGTCTTAGGTTGCACTTGCAGGAGAGGATAGGAGGTTTTTGTTATATCATCTCCAAATATGTAGTTGAGAATACGTAGCATCTCTAAATATCACCAAGATAGTTTATTTACGGGAACAGATTGGTGACAGCTGCAGTTGTTGTCTGTAGGTCGTGAGACCCTGACAATCACAGATTGTCCACATTCACACACTTTGTTTGGTTCATCACTCAGTGTCCCTAACTAACTTGTTCCCGATCAGATTGCTTTCTTAGTCTTGCATTATATTGTTTGCTATCCGCTCATGATATTATCAAAAAATATAAATGTTGATAGAGAAAGAGGCTAAGCGAAGGCTGGGTAATGTTATGGGTCCAGCCTTTTGTTGGATGCTTCGCCATCTAAAAGATCCCCAAGTAATAGCTACAAGTATATGCAAAGATTGGAGGGAAAAATGTCTAAAACCCTCCACAAGGACAATTTCATTGATTTAACTTTAATTACCTCAGCTTCAATTTCATCATAAAGGAATCGTTGCTTGAGGACCAGCAATGCCTGTTGAGAAGCATCATTATAGATGTCGAAAGGCGTTAAAACACTCTCGAGAAGACCTGCATCTTGAGACTCGATTACATGATCCACCAGCATCCATGGAAGGGAGCATTCAATAGGAAACTTCAGGAGAAACAACATGGGTTATCATAAATTATGAGAAAGAAAAAGTGAATCAAAATAGCACATATTACAGACCACATATCTTGACAGGCTTATGTAGGTCGGTGGAGCTAGTCTCGCAAGATTGGTGAAATGCAAAGAAAAATACATTTAAAATATTTATCACCCCAAAGATCTAAATAGCACAAAGCAGCTAGACCTTGCAAAAAGTGTTTAGTGATCAATATTTCTAGATACAATCAACCATCGTAAAGATGATCTTCTACCTGAATAACACGAGAAGATTCCAAATAAAATTCTCTGAACCATAAGAAACCAAGATCCGTCAAATTTGCAACTGTTGCTGCAAGAAAGTATAAGAACATGATTAATTTCACTGCACCAATAGAATGGTACCTGTAGTGACAACCAAAACGTCTGTATTAGAATAAGAGAAAGCATGCATACTAGAAAACAATGATTGATAAGTACGAATATAGAAAAAATGAAGAGTGACATACCATGATGCTACAACACTTTAAACAACCAAATTAGCAAAATAAACTCTTGATGAGATTCTTTTTTAGGAGAAATGGGTCGGTTCATGTATAAAAGAACCAACCAAGTGTCCAGTTCTCCATGGGCACATGCAACGTTAAACATCTATAAGTTAGTACTACTTTTGAGTGCCATTACATAGTAAAAGGGATAATAAATTCAGGTTCAAATGTTTTTATACACAAGGGAGTTTCTGAAAATACTATTGAAGGTTAGACCTGATCCGACTCACTTTCTGGAAAGGATTTAAACATATTAGTCTCAGTGAACCCTTACATATTGGGGTTCACACCAGTTGATGAGGTGGAAGATCACACACACCTACATTATTATGTAACATGGTAGAAAAATTTGAACTTATTTGTTCTTACATTAGACAAACGAGTCTTTTTGTTCTAAATATATATAACCAAAATCTTTATATCTCATAGGCTCCTCATTCCGCTGCTAAAGTGATTTTCTCTAGTAACATGGGATGAAAATACCTGTCATGCTAAATTTGGTTGGTCTCTAGACAGATTAGATGGTGAGAAACCATGAAAATGGAAAGATGCAAGAGGACATCCCACGGAGATAATAATACAAGAGTTACTGTAAACAATTTTTATTTTTAAACAGTAATCATTTTATAAACCAGAAACATCAGTCTATACATAGACTAAAGATACTTTGTACAACTATTATTGGGTATGCTAACCTCAAATCACTACTATCTTTGACTAAGATCACTAAGGATTTTCTCAAATTGTAAGAGAATCCAGGAAATTTCATTGGAGTTTAGGTAAATGTAGCATTGGAAGGAAGAGGAAGTGGAAAAGGATTAGCAACACTATGTTCTTTAGAAATAAGGCTTAGCTTTTTATTGTTGTAGCAGAATCCACAAATTGATGCTAGTAAGGTAGTTGATTATACATGTCAAGGAGACTATCTTAGTCCATAAGGAGCAGATCAAGTTAATTGTTTCGCATGCCTTACTCTGGGCAGATACAATTGTTCATCTTAACCTCCTGCTATTCAAGAAGGATCTAATAACCTGAGAGTGCACAAAAGCCGAATAACCACATCTAGATATGATTAAGAACAAGGGTAAACTTGAAGTTACAAAGAATTATTCAAAAGATGCCTGGAGAATGGATACTTTCCCTACTATTTAGATACAAAAATCATTATAAGGTCTTATTATGACATACTGAGAAAATTAAATGCCACAGCAGAGATCACAGTAGTGAAGATCAATTGAGTATCTAATAACTGAGCCTTTCCACAAACCTGTGTAGTCTAATACATGCAAGAAAAACCCGAGCTTGTAGAAAAAAGTTTCTAACTGTTTTAAATCATTGGCAGGTATGTCAGAACCACTATTTCCAAAAAGACCACCAGCCTTCCTCATGTTACCACCCGACACCACCTCATATATCAGGAATTGCAAGCAGTGAACCTGTCAGAAAGAGATGGAGATTCTGATGTGTCAAATATTTAAGATCTCAATGGATTCTTGTATCAAATAATACTCTAACGTTATGAAAATGAAATTCAAAGATAATTATATTTAACAAATGACAAATTGACAATACTGAGGAACATGAAACAAGGGTAAATAGATAGCAATACGCTCATCATGATATTAACCAGTTGATACCACAATGGAGCATGTTTCTTTGGTCAGGAAGATCTCAAGAAGAAATCCTTCAAAGGGAAATTCCAACAAATTGAAACAAAACACACACATATAACATTTAGCTAGAAATCAACATTGCAATCAATGACAACAGCTGAATATCAAGATTTACAAAATTCAGAACATGTACTTCAAAATAAATACAATAGCACTCTTCCCATAAATATCTGAGCACATCTAGTGTAGACTAACCTGCGCAGCCGTGGGTGCTACTGGCCGTGGATAGAAAAAGTTCCCTCTGTTTTCTTCACCTCCCTGCTGGAATGATTGCATATCAGAATCAAGCTTGGTAGTATTAGCCATCCAGTCTGCTGAAAGTGTCCGCATATCAGAAAGGATCCTGAAAATAGGAGATTAGGTAAACCACATATCTATTAGAAGAGGCCATGAAGCTTTCATCTGAAGGACCCCAAATTCTTTATACAAATGTCTTTAAGCTAAATTAGAAGTGTATACTGGAAATGACATTCACCAATATGATATTTCCCCATCCCAAAAGTTAATTAAATATACAATACCTTCAACATTACAGGAGTCTTAAGCTTATTTTAATATTATTACTTTTAGTAATCTTTTTTTCTTTTCACTGGCAGTTAGTGGTGCTAAACTGTAGTTTGATAAAATCAGTATTTATAGAACAACAAAATGCAAAATGAGTAGAAAGGACTAAATACAATATTTTAATATTTTTAACCAATTTAACAATTTTATATTTTAAAACCGTTACAGCAATAATAAATATTTTCAATTAAATTTTTTCAATAGTTTATTAATTTCCAGCAGAGCAAAACAAATGTGCTTTTTATGTTGGTCGGTTTCTTCGAAATACTGGATCTGGGAAGTAGTTCCAGGTACACTAGAAAGTTTGATATCACCATTCCACAAACAAAACGCTATGATTTTGCCAAAGCAACAAAGCATTAATAACTTAGAACAGAAGAAATCTTCACTCAGTCATCTACTTTGTCCTTTACTCTCCCCTCTCTATTTGCAGCAAAATCAATTGTGAAAAAACAGAAGCAAAGATTCACTTTTATGCATATAAAACTGACAAGCAAAAATATCACTTGAAAAATTGGTAAAGAGATAGGAAATTCTACAATAATGCAGTCAAATAATATGTTGAAGATATAATTCAAATAAAAAAATTCCTTTCCAGCATAACAATTTAATTATTTTAGATGAGTTGTCCTTCAAATGGTATCCAAGCAGACAGCACTGCTACCCATTATGAAATTTTAACAGGTCATTCCTTCAAAAATATGCATCGGGGTTACATGTGAGGGGTGTGTTGTTGAAAAGTATATAATGAATAAGCTCCTTTCTTTCTAGAAAAGTATTTGGGTTACATGTGAGGGGTGTGTTGTTGAAAAGTATATAATGAATAAGCTCCTTTCTTTCTAGAAAAGTATATAATGAATAAGCTCCTTTCTTTCTAGATGTCAAAATATAAGTATATTATAAATTCCTTCCTCTCTTATAGCTTAAGCTCTTATAAAATTTTATCATTCAATATAATGATATACCAATGAAAAGTGATTAATAAAAGGATCCATTAGTGACAACTTTCCTTCTATTGAATGTCCAAGCGCAATAGGGATATGAATATTTATATCAGTCAACCACACTTCAAAACAGTAAAATTTCGCAAAACAGAAAAAGGTTGATATTATACACCTAATTTATGGGGAATTTCAAAATGATAATATACTACAAGTTTGAGAATATTACTTCCACTATTCTGTCATTCCCAGTTTTCAGAGTGACCCCCAGAAAATAGAATACTAGGCTTGTGAGACATATATCGGATAAGTATAAGCCACCTATTCTTGGCCTACTTCATTCCTTTGGGTGTCAGTGACCATTGTTTGGCCCATATGTAAGCATGACTCTCCTGAGCTTGAGGGTGTAAAATACAATAGTTTCACGAATCAGACAACCAGTTGATAAAAGTACATGTAGGGAACATCGGCTACAAGACCTCACCTATTGGTCTTAAATTGAACAGTGTAAATGCACTAAGAAAAAATTGATAATCAAAATAAAATCACATCACATTTAGACATTACACTTGGTTATAAAGATGACAAGTCAAAATGCAAGATTCTTATATAGAAGAAACTATTGCTGAAAGTCTGACATGATACAAAATTCACAAAATAATGATGGTGCCTACCTAGAAAGGTCTTTCTTTTTCCGGAACGTAGTCCGCAACATAGTGGCTAATATATTTTGCACAAAATCTTGGACCTCCGCATGAATAGTTTCCCATATGGCATCTGCTACCAACGTATCGGCCTTCTGCATCATTGATGCAATGCTCTTGATGTAGCTCACAAGTTCTACCAAAGCTTTCCTTTCATCAGCACTATAATTAAATCGTACCACCTACAGAAAAATTGAAAACAGCTTCATCATCAGCTGACTGAAGTTAATAATGAAAGGAGTTGCAGTGCTCAGCTAGAGTTCGAAATAGAAAACAAATTTAAAATATGGCAGTGAATCCTGCAAGACCTGAAGATATAGGTCATCACTAATGTTATAGGAAAGAATATATAGTGTGTCTGGGAACCATTTTCATCAAATTTTAAGACCGTTGCTTTGTACTTGTGGGGCCCACCTGTGAGAGGGTGGGTCAAAAATGACGGCTGGAAAAGGTGATAACGGCTGGAAAAATGATTTTAATTGGGGTGGAAAATCGCTACCAGACACAGCCATAGCAGAATTAGTCAACAAATAAAGAATATGTTGAAATCAAAATGAACCTTCTCATAGTCAGAAAATGATTCTGGTTTCTCATTAGGCTCTGTTGAAACAGGATCCTTGCATGGGCGAGAAAATTTCCATGCACACTGTTCCCATACACGAGCAGTCCATCTACTTAAGAGTTGAAAACCTTCAACAACCATATCATAAATATTTCCTTTGACTTCCTTTGCCCACTCCAAATCTGCACCTTCAATTGATCTCAATAACATAAGCTGCAGAAAAGGGAAATATGGAACAGCTATCAATCAAACCTTTAAACCGAAAGAAGAATTGACCATATGCATTGGTTAGACATTAGACAAAATAATAGAAGAAAATTAATTTTTGAAAGCAATTAGATTCTGGTGACAGATAATTTATTTCACGATTTTTCAATTTTGAACTAACACACTCCCAACTTGTAGTATTGCGCACTCCTATTCATCCTCTTTTTCTTCCATTTGTTCACATACAAATCACATAGATTAATTTTGAACACTAGCAATTGCCCCCAAATCTATGATAGGGAATACACTCCATGAGGTGCACACGAGAACACTCGAGAGAGAGATCAGGACAGAACCTGATTCATAGCAGAAGCAAAGCGTGTGGAGAAATCATCATGCTCTGTGCGGATTGACCCGATGTGGTTGATGACTAGATAGTGACGCTGATAAGTAAACTATGTCAAGGAAACAGCTTTCATACTACCTCTCTTTGTTTTTCCTTTCTTCTTCTTACTGTATAGGACGAAATCTTTCCTCACTAGTTGTAAGCAGTTCAGCAGAGAAATACCAAAACATTTCATAAAGAATATAATTACTTGCAGAACAGTGAATAATAATGAATACATGGAATGATTAAATAAACCACATGTTTTCATACAATTAGAAGCAATATCTATGTGCATATCGCATAATAGATCTGCTTTCAAGGAAGTATTGCTAACAGCTTTAATATCAGCTTCCTCAAAAAGATAATTAAATGAAAAGAGAATTTGCCACTACACACTATGTACTTATCTGTCCAGCTCCAGTTTATAAGTGTAGTTGGAGTCAGGGTACTTGTCAAAAACCTATATCATTCAGTGATAGATTTCCTTCACCTCAAATATTTTACAATACTATTAGAAAAAGAAGCAAGAAACGCATTAAATTTTTAATTGCTTCAAAACCTTCATCTCATTAATGCTTTGGGGGTATTGGGGAAAAAATTTCAGAGCAACCACAAGCTAATTGTGATTGAGATTCAGAAACACCCATAAAATAACAACATATTATATTTTCTCAAAATAAGACAGTAACTAAGAATCACATATAGATGAAGGAAACTAAAGTGTTGAGGATATTCTTGTGCTTCACGGGGTGGCAGCTCATGAGGTGAAAGAAGAGAAAGAAGACGCGATTGTGCAGAAAATTTTGGGAAGTACGTAGACAACTCTTTCAGAATTGCTGCCGGAGATAGATGAAGGTCTGGAAATGCGGGGATCACTGGATTGTTCTACACAACGAGAGAAGTAATTAGAGATGCGTCAATTTGAAATGTAATACAAATTAGTAATGTATAGAGGACAAATCTTTTAGCATGAATAGTTGCAGACTCAATGGACATGTTGAACTAATGTACCTTAAATATATTGATCAATCTGTTGATTTTCACTCTCTTATAAAGTGACTCGCTATCTTTCTCTGATGATGCTGCTAAGACAACAAGAACAGGCAAAACTCGAAGAAGAATGTGGCATTCTGGAAAGAGAAGGGCAAAATTTAACTCCAGTGACTCAACAGCAAAGACTATGAGAACTTGGAGAATGTCTTCGACACTATTGCAAGTTAAGAAGCTCAAAGAAAAGAAATTGTATGGAACCAGACTAAAACAAAAGGCAGATATTCTTTCACTTCCGGGGAAACAGAACAAAAACTTAATTTCCAATGAAACGGCAAAGGAAGTATACATAAGACAGAGAACAAATTAAGCAGAAAACAAAATGGTCTCTAATAATATCATCCACTGTAGATGTTGTGGACACAATTTAGCCCATATTTGTCTCCCTTTAAAACATAACTCTTTAATTCTCACACTCTTTTTCAACCACACATTTATACAATAAAATATTTTGCATGTAAACCCAAAATTTTTTCCTACTTTTTAAGCACGCATTCTCCAAAAATTACTATTCAAAACTCCATTTTTTCAAAATAATTGCCATCAAACAAGGGCTTAATTTGTATGCTAGACAGAATACAGAGCCAAATTTTGTTCTCATCTTTATTTTCAGAATGAATTTGCAAAATTGCTTGAACTGATAGAAACAGTTGTGCCTTTTTCCGAAATGTCACTATGTTATTTCCTTTTCCATTAAGCTTTCAAAAAGAATATTTTTCCTTACCTGCCTCCGGAACTGATTTTCCACATCTTCTTTCACTAAGAAAAGTTTCAAACGACAAAATCACAAGGTATTCCTCACAAATTGGAGGAGAATATTTGTACTGAAAGCATATCATTCCACATCATCAACAACTATATTAATGTCACGTAACAAAGTCGTCAATAATAGTCTGTAAACCTGAAACTGATTCTCAATGCTACTGAAATCAATTAGGCAACTCAAAATGCATTGTGTGACTATGCAATTAATTGTAGACTAGTGGGTAATTAGAATGATACTGATAAGGAATAGAATTCACGGGAAGGATACTTGTTCACACGGAACATCTCAACGTGCAAGTTCAACAAAATTGCCCATCTCGTGCTCACAAAGATCTGTCAAGATGCATTGTATTTTACGATCTCAAATGACTAAGCAAATTGTTAATATATGCACTGCATTAACACAAAATTGGCATTCAAGTAGACATTAATTGCAGTCTCACCTCTTTCATGAAATCAAACACTCACCTGTAAATCATCTAGTTCTTCCCTCATTGAATCAGTATCTTGCCATTGCACACTGACTTGAGTAAATGTCCTGATATATTGACCAGCTAAAAAATTAAATGAAGCTAAAATTTCTTGTCCCACTGCAACGCACTTACATTGAAAACTTATCCAGAGTAAAATGAGAAACTAGGTGATGTAAAAATGAGAAACTAGGTGATGTAAACAGAAAACCATAGAAGTTAAAGCCACACTCCAGTACACATTTAAATAGTTGACAAAAACCCTTCAATGGGATAGGTAAGCATTGTGCATGTCATCCGAGCCAGAAGGCAGAGCCCCATGTCAATCACAGAAGGCTTTTATGTACTGTTTTTTTTTATTGCCATAAGGCAGAGCCAAAGCCACATAGTGTGATCTGCTATAAACAAAACTACAAAGAAAATGTGAATCACTACTTCAATGTATATTTAGAATGAATAGTGTTGTAATTAACGGATTGATTCTAGGATACTATAATTAGTTTCCTTATTTTAAGTGAATTGGGTGACCTATTACCCTGTCAAGATCTATTGTTTTTTATTCCCTGATTTTGTGCGGTATTATCTCTCATAGTCATGGGATTTTTTATTCTATTTTATTATAGCATATTTGTCTGCTTTTAGTATATATAGGTGTGTATTATTCCAATTGGTTTATTAAAAAAAAAAACTCCGAAAGTTTCATGGTATTAGAGAACGATTAGTCATGCATCTTTACTGCGGTTCAATTTTCTTGAATCTATCTTTTTGTTATGTCCAAATACGGTCCATCCTCGAAATGGCTGCCGAAAAAGTACAACTTCGAATATGGAAACATGGACAACTCTCATCTTCCCATTACAAGGCACAAACTGAATTGTGGTCCCAATCCCTTATGACGTATGTTTGTAGAAAGGAAATGGATGAATATCTCGCTAGTACTTCTGAATCTCCAGCAATCAATGATCCAAACATCAGAAGATGGAAGGGAAAAAATAATATCCTGGCAAATGAATTCAATGGACAGTGATGTTGGACAAAATTTCCTTCTGTATCACTGCAATGGAAATTTGGGATCTGGAAAAGAAACATATTCAGACTACCGAAAAATCATTTGAAATCGAAGGTCAATCACAACTTGCATCAAGGAGATTAGCTAGTCACCCAATACTTCAATATTCTCACTCATTACTGGTAGCAATTCGACGTGTATGAATTGAATGAGTGGGAGTCTCCAGGAGATGCCACAAAATACAAGAAGTAAATATAATGTTATCCTCGTGAGCTAGCCGGCTGTAAATCATGGCTGTCCCCGCCACATCCAAACACCTCCCTCCACCACCAATCCCAACCAACCTTCCCGGCTCCAAACACATCTCCCCTAACCCTACCGGCCTCACGCCACAAAGTTCCAGCCACGCACCCAGAGACGCGACAGACGGCGGAAACCGTAGCTCCGTGACCCGTCGACGTGCCGGACTGAATGTCATTTCGTCCGACGTCGGGACGGCGGCTCACGTCGATGCCTCGCATGGTGGCGACAGATTCCACACAGTTTCAGCGGCGGAGGAGGAGGGTCCGGTCCACGGCAGTCCGAGCTCGATTTCGCCTCATCCGGCCAACCTACCGCCAAACGCGCCGGTCCGTCCAGATCCAATCTATTGAGCCAAGGCCATTTCGAACATTGACTTCATCATTATCTGCTCAAAATGGTGGGAAACAGACTTACATTGGGGATTTCAAGGTATTTTCACGATTTCGTGTTGAGGCAAAGGAATTCATTGTGTCTATTACGAATTCGGGGTTTATTACGTTTTCAGAATGGGGCTCGAAAATTATGGGTGCAATTTGCATGGGTCGATATGGAGCTGTCTGGATGGTGAATTTGATGGATAAGTTGAGGATGGCCGATACGTTGGAGGATTTCGTCGTGAAGTTTAATGAGTTTCCACGAGCCTACTTGGCACAACGTTGCGCGAACAAGCACGGTAGGTTTCTTTTGCATTTAGCTCAGTACGGGGAGAGGCGTCGAAAAGGAGTTGTGATGGTGCCGGAAGGTGCGAATGGAGAAGGATGGGCGTTGCTGTCACGTGTGTTTCAAGCAGTTGTTAATTCATTTGTTTCCCGTGATAAGGCTAAACATCGTATAGTTGAGGATAGGAGGCGAATAGGGATGACTTATGCCGATGTGTCGGCTAACGTTGGGACATCAAAAAGTGCAGCTCAGCCGGAATGGTTAGGCAAGGAAAGGGTGGAGAACGAGGGGAATGAGGGGAATGACACGAATGACGTACTACGGGCTCGCATTCAGGCATTGAAAAAGGAATTGGATGATTTACTTGAGGCGGTGGAAAAAAGGTCTTTCGTGGGGGCCAAGAACACGTGTTGTCATAGGTGTGGGGCGGGCTTCGATAAGCATCCAGGCGAATTTCAGACACAAACTGTAGAGGTAAATTCTACCGATGTTGGAAATAAGTTCGAAATGGGGGAATCACATAGGGATGTAAAGGATTCTACGACTCTGAATTCGGAGTTGTTGGAAACAATTAATTGCACTCCAAATGAGGGTGGACTGGGCACAATTCACTCTGTCCAGGGATCATTGCTGGTTAGTGAGCACGAACATGAAAAGTTGGAGGGCGTTAGCCCAACTTTGGTGGTTGAGGAACAGCTCGGGCCGACAGATCCAGAAACTAGGATGGTGAACACCTATTGTAGGAGAGTTTCTAAGCCTCCGAAGGAAGGGGTTCCAAGGAATGATAATGCTTTGGTAGTGTGGATTGGAGGAGTCGAGACGGGGGAGACACACGGTAAAGTTGCTCAGGTGGAGGTCGAGGAGGGACACTATTATGAGCCCATGTATGTTGAGGGTTTGGCGAAACTTAAATAGACATCGACCGTCGAGTTGGGACAATATTTGGACTCAATTCTACTTTATTACTTATTAACAAACGGATATATTTTCGTGAACAAAAGCTCACATGTTTGTTCCACACTAGACTTGACATTGACTTTGCAATTAGTACAGTAAGTCAATTCATGAATAATTCAACTGAAGAGCACATGTAGGAGTTTACAAAATACTAATATATCTCAAGATTATATTAAGTAAAGGACTTTATTTCTAGAAGACTACAAAAAAAGTGTAGACTAGCTCTATAACCGATCGAATGTCTACTTTCGAATACTGTACTTTAATGTGGGGAAACTTGGTTACTTGATGAAGCAAAAAACAAGCAGTTGTCTCAAGAAACGGTCATGAGTTGTGTTTCGAGCTATAGCTTATGGCATCTGTGAAGGAATGTGGTTGAAAAGGGTTCTAGATGAGCTAAGGAATCAATTGAAAGTCCTATGAAAATGTCCTACGATAATCAAGCTGTCATTAGTATTGCAAAGAATCTGATTCACCATGATCGAACGAAGCATGTGGACATAGATCGACATTTCATCAAAGAAAAAATAGAAGAGGAGACAATCTCTTTGGTCTATACTCCAACAGAGCTTCAAACGGCAAATGAAAAGCACTTCCTAGAATAAAATTTGAAGAATTGAAGTCCAAGTTAGGTTTAAACAATATTTACAACCCAGCTTGAGGGGAGTGTTGTAATACACAGATTGATTATAGGCTATTATAATTAGTTTCCTTATTTTTAGTGATTCAGGTAAACTATTACCTGGTCAAGATTTGTTGTTCGGTAAATTAAGATCTAAAAGAATTACTATAAATTGCAAAAGAAAATCGGCTATACAAGTTATATTCCTTTTCTTGAAACAACAAACATACCTTTTGTACCAAGAAAAATCGTTGGGTATGCTAGCCTTCGCATTTTTCAGATGATCAAGTTGGACCAACACATCAAGTACCTTCAGCATAGACCTGAGAAATAATTAGCTAATATGTGATCAGATTATGCGACATCAGGAAACCTGAGAAGAAGCAAAAATTCTCAAAAATAAGTGAAATCAATGATGCAGGACAAGACATAATTGTGCTGCAGTTGAACGGTATTAATTCAATTATGTTTGAAAGTTTTGCATAAAATAAAAGGTAGTCAGTCTCAGTTGTTATACTGACATTCTTGCCTGAATCTCAAGTCTTCTGTTAGATTGACAAAGTCTTAGTTTTTGTTTTCTTTAAGAATACGTAATTTAATTATATTTAGTATCAAGTGCCAAATGATATTTATAAAGAAACATACTTTTAGATGTTTGCACAATGAATTAAGAAATAGTTCTTCCCTGATAGTGCCACATACCATCTTTTTTTTTTTTTTTCCTTTCCTTTTATTGGAGGGAGGGATACGCTACTAGAAATAACAGTATGGCAATGATTTAACAAACAGGACTAGCAAGATTTTAAGGTCATTAAGTCAATTGTTTCAATTTTTTAATATGAAAATGCAGCAACCTTGAAGCAGTTCAGATGTAGCATTATCAAACTTACTATAGTTGTCTTTTAACCAGATAATAATTTTGGTGGGGAATAAAAAAAAATGGACACTATTAATATACCAGAGATGAGTTATAGTAGGACCATTGATGCGTCGCTCAGGTCTAGAAAAACGTTGCATATCAGCTGCTAGCTGTATCAAGAACATCATAACAATGCTTAGAATAGACCTTGACAACAGACTTAAATAATGAAGATGAAGAAAAGTGAGAGTTCACACTTTAGATGCAGCTGATGCTTGCCACCGCTGAATTTCACGGACACGGCTCATTTCCAAGTCTAGAACTTGATAAGTTTCAAGATATAAGTCAGCCTGACTTTGCTTCATTGAATCTGGAAGCTGCCACAAGGTAAGGTATATACCCTTTATTATATCACAATAGTAAAAGTACCTCAAGGAATCAAATGCCAAGAGCAGCGATAAATTTGTCGTCACTTGGAAGTGTGTGTACATTTTGGTTACATTATAAGCACAAATATGTACAGGTGGGAAAATTTTCTCGTATTATACAGAAACCCATTTTTTACTAAGAGAGTTATCTTATGCTCAAACAAATCACAGCCCATTTACATCAGAGAAGTTTACAAACAAACAATTAGAATATGATCATAAAGAAACATACTATCATTCTCAAAATCTTACAATTACTTATAGAATTATTATTTGCTTATGAATTAAATCACATAAACCAGAAGTGCCAAAACTAACCATTAGCATTAACTTTAAGCGAATTTTACTGTTTAAGTCATCCCTACATCCTTAGAGCATTAATTATTGCTAAACTTGTATGGTCCATTTACAAGATCAAGTTCATCTTATATGATAGTCATCATGATCTTTGTCAAATGCCAGTCTCAGCACAATCTTTCATGCTAATACAAAGTACCTGAATACTCAAATCTTTCTATCGAAAAAAAGAAAAGATTTAGAATATGTTTGTGTAGAGACACACAACTCTATTATAACAAATTGAAACCGAGAGAAAACAGATTGACCAAATAATAGCATACCTAACACTAGAAACATATATTTACGAGGCAAGAGGTATTGTCTGACCTGAGGAAGAGCTTTAACACAACTCCGATATGTATACAGCACTGAGCCCATTTCTTTCCCCTCTTGTATAAGCAGATTCTTTCATTTCAGCAGTTTGAATCATCAAAGAAAGCTTGTAAGCATCAAGTTCCAAAATCTTACGCGAAATTGGAAAAAGTAAATAAAAATTGTCATATTTTAATAAGAATAAGGCTTATTAGGGAATTGTGGAAGATTTGGTGTTCTTGGACCTTTAGAAGAGGTAGTTTCAAATTGAATTAAATGGAAGACATAAGGGTTCATGTATCCAACTTCAAGTTTATTAGGAAAATGCCTTAGTTCTTGTAAAGGAAATCTAAAAAGTTTATTAAAATGTGCAGTTATATGAACATATAAATTATACCAGCTGATTGATGGCTTTCGTATCTTCGGATAAAGATAATCGATAAGCAGAAACATCACTATATTCTGCAAGGAAAATAAGAGTATAAAACTGATAAGCAATAAGCATCTGCTGAATATGTTAGTTCACATTGTAAGAACCAATAACTGTGCACCACACAACGTCTTCATGCACTTTATTTTTCTATTTCTCCAAAATTAATAATTTTCCTATCCAGGTAAGTAATTATATTCAACTAAACAGAATTTATTATTATTACCAGCAAAAGATACAAACATTATAAAGAAAGTACAATATCAGTTCATTTACGTATGAAACATTAGCATTTTTCTTGAAGTCACGAACTTATTATCTAAAAGGCAAGTTAAATAATAATCAAAACATAATAAGAAACATTCACGCACAATTGTGTTGCTCATTATGAACCAGAATCTGTAACTTGCATCATAATTTAAAAAAAAAAAATGAAAAACTTTTTTCTAGGATCAAAAAAAGATAATCTTCAAGAAACCAGACGTACCAATTGGACTAGTGGTTGCACCTCTTTCAGTGGACACCCAAATCCCAGGTCCCTGTATTTCTGGTTGATCATCCTAAAACCAATCAAGCATAAAACCCAGTAATTTAAACAAACCGAACGATTATTTAAACTGAAATGATCAATTATTTCGTAAGTAATTCATAATAACTACCTCCAATGAGAATGTAGACAGAGCAGCAATGGCTTCTTCTACTGGAACAGCCATGAAAGATCTAAAAAATTGGTGAATGATTAGAACTAAGCGACAACGTTTGAGGTCAGTACAATGTGAGCTCAATTTACCAAATTTGCCACTGAGTATGGCTTCCTATTTCAATGGAGGATTGTCTGAAATTCTTCGACTGTGAATTTACAGGCGAATTTTGGATCTGATGAAACATTGTACATCAGATATTGCGGGTAGTACAACATCTTATGCGTAATAGCATTAATTATTAGAGACGCGTTTTAAGCAACATAACGATTTTAGTTTGCTGGAATTAGAAGTAATTATGATTACGTACGCACGATTTTCTTTCTTAGAGGATTCAACCAAATTTATTACCAAAAACATGTATTTATGACTTGTTAGTGGGTTGCCATGATCAATTTACTTTACGATGGGCCATCGGAAGAAGAAAAAAAAAACAAGAAGAAGTCTGTCACTAGGCGGAGGAGTGAAGTTTTTGGTTGTGATACAAGAAAATTTGTGTAGTTTATCTTCAAATTATTTTTCAAATGAAAATCGTTTATCATTTTCATGTTGAGTAAGTAATATTGAAGTATAAAAAATTTAACTCCTGTTTAGTTGAAATTAAAATTTCAAGTCAAACTCAATAATTAATTTTAATTACATATTTAATGAACCTACAGCTTTTTAATCATATATTTCATCAATTTTTATCAAAATTTACTAAAAATCTAAGTTTAATATACACCAAATATGAGTATAATTAATAAAAACTTCTTCTTTTTAATTTAGTATTATTCAGTATTTGTATCAAATGGAGGTTGTTGGCCCCACTAAAATATTCTATATATGTTTTCGTATGATTTTTTATTTTTTATTTTAATATTTTGTATTTGAAAAAAAAAATTTGTATTTGAAAAAAAAATCCGTAGTTAAATTCTACAGTTAATTATGATATAAACCTGGTTTACTTTTGAAATTCTAACTTTGCACTTTCTACTTTTCTATTCACTAATTATTGATTTTTTTAGGGAAAAAAAGTATATATATAGATCTCGTCTCTCCATCCTCCATATCTCCATTCGATACCACTTCTAGATATTGGATATAGTGGTTGGTATGGAGATTTAACTCCAACCATTGATGGTAGCGTGATAGTGGTGATGGTGATGCAAATGGTGATGAAAGTGGTCATATGTTTGATGGTTCTGGTAGCAGGTAGTGCTAATCTAGGAGGGGTGGTGATTTGAGGCTTTGGAAGTGGTAGTTTATGGTGGAGACATGAGGTGGCCATGGAGTGGAGACTCAATTTTGAAAGTGGTGTATGGTTGGTGGGATAAACTACGATTTTTTAAATAACATTGGTTTGGTGGTACAATAATGATGGTTAGTCTTGAAATTGACATTAAAAGTATAACATAGCGCTAGTCGAGCCGGGATTCATGGTTTTGGAGAATTGATTTTTATATCAAATCAAATGGCCCACCATTGGACAAGTGTGCAATTTCAAAATTAATTTTGTAATGGAATCACCTCTACAGCATCGGGATCTGTCTCTACTCTCGTAAAACTTCGTCGACCACGCCAGCTCGTCGAAGAAAGTTATGAATACCCATAATCGCTATTACAACAACAATCTGTACTCTGAAATTATAGTTCGGCATACAATCGAGAATTTTCACCGACTTTTTCAAACTCCGAATGCACGTTCAATTACATTTCTACATAATGAGTGTTTGAAATTTAACTTCTCACGCGCATTTCTGAATTTGTGCCTACGTCTGGTTTACCCTTCATAAAATTGTTGGAAATGGTATAATTTATCGGACCCCTTATAAGGAGTTATGTACCCAGGTCAATGGACAAGTCCCGAGTCAACCAAATAATATTTTCTCGCTGCTGGTTGGGGAAAATCAATATCAGGGCTGTGTTTAGCACGAGCCAAGATACGGGCATCATGTATATTCCCCATCGTACCTGCGAGTACAAATGTAAAACACAAGTTAAAATCACATGCCACAAGGACATTTTGCGTAGTAATTCATTTGCGTCTAATAAAGTTCACTCGTTCATTGCGTGGGAGGATGGCTCTAACGTGTGTGTCTTTAATTGCACCTATGCAATTCTCGAACAGTGGATGTTTGTTCCGATTTGGTACGTGATGCTCGACACCGTAATTGTTGTTGAGTTTTGGTCTAATTAGACAAGTAGAGAATTCAACAATAGATTGAAGCACAATTTTGAAGTAGTGCCCTATAGTTTCTAATGAATGATTGAAAAGCATCTGAACTATGTGCTAAAATGTGCTAAAATGCAAAGGAACATGCCCATTTGTTCATATATGTCTATGTGTTTCCTAGTGTACAGTCCATACTCATCGTGAAGAATATGTGCAAAAGTTCAGAGCATTGATGGATACATTCAAAATTCTGTATAGCACTGTTGCAGACTACACTGCCTAGTGTCAAGCATGAATATATGACCATTTCTCGCGAACGGAAATCTACGATTACGACGTCTTTGTTCGCGATAGTAGTTTCGTATGGCAAGTTCAGAGATCCAACAATATTTAAACCATTCGATAATATCCTCATGTAGCTCTTCCAAAAATGCCTCCTCCCCAACTTCGTCTTCAGATTCGGAATTGGGCATCAAAACACAGTTGAAATAAAAATTTACTATCACACTACTCTCTATTACAATGTAGACATGACTAATATATCACTAAAACTGAAGGAAGATAGAAAAGTTTAGCTACCATGTGTGGGAATGCAGATATGTTTATGGATTTGTGTTGCCTTTTATACAATTTGGGCCTTGAGATAGTTTCAAGCACACAGAATGATTGATGCATTGCAGGGTAGTGTAGTACAAAATCATGAAGAAAAAATAAAACGAACTATGCTTGTGTAAGTGATAATGTTTTCTGCAGTACTTGATAGAAAAGATTAAAAAAAAAAAAAAACTTCAAGTGTCCACATGGTGTAAATATGCATGTAAAAAATCTATGTGGATCTCGCTGTTCTGATTTAATAGTGACATAGCATGCATAAATTCACCATGCATACGTACAAGAACTGATAATAATAATGACAAATGTATTCACGTTAAATACTTTGGGTTATGGAAAAAAAATTCATAGAACAAACCACACTTATTGTGGTTTTGATTTTCTGTATTCCTGCCAGTTCCACTCAACTCACTCAAAATTTTTATCTACGTCGTTTTGCATCTCCAACATCTCTCGATTACGCCTAAAGGAGAGGAATATGCACGTCCATTAATAAAGATCAATTTTCTTTTTCAGTCCGCCTGTCCCCAACAACTCATTCAAGCACGATTTCGCATCCGGGACTGTAGGTCCAACTAAACTATCAATTTTGGACGTGATCTTCTCACTTGCAGTGGTCATGCGATCAACATAATAGGAAAGTTCTCGTACTGATATTTTTTTCTTCTTCTCTTTTTTGTTTTTTGTTCACCGATCTACGTTTATCGCTACTTCGCGGACCCGAAAGTTCCATGCCTGTACTAGCCATCCCCATTGTATAGGCTTCGTTAATGGAGCCGCTTTTCTCCTCATGAAGTGGTACATCGTCACGGTGGTCTTCGTATCTGCTATCTTCGAGTATCGCAAAACCAGTTCTATAAAGCTTCGTTTGTGTGATTGAGTACTTCACGCTGTCAAACGCATCCCCGAACAAAGCTTTGTAACTGTAAATCTCTCTGCAGTCTTTGTCTTTAAATTGTTTGTAATCTTTGATCTCCTGATAAAGAAGGGATGCAAAAGTAATCACTACGTTATACATATGATAATGTTTTTTGAAATAGACAAATTGACAACATCAAACCCACTGAATTTTCAACAAACTTTTGTTGCAATTTCTTACTAATTTTTCTATTCAGAGTCGCTGCGTACAAAATATATTGGTATCCAGGAACCCTATAATGACCTCCCTAATAGTTGATTACATAATAACAAAACCACAATTGGAGTTTAAATTTATCCATTCACTTGCAACATCTAATGTCAATTTAATGAGTACATTAACAAATATTGAGGATGACATGCACAAAGCATCGGAACAGAATTTCTAGAATGAGTTAGTAATTGACAATCAATTCAACCCGTCTAAAATCGAAAAAATTGTACCTTGATCTTTCGACCCCACCACTCCTCGGAAGCGATAATTTTGTCCGTGGTAGGGTTGTACTCTATACCGCTACAATGAAACAATTCCTCTAATCTCTTGTGTTTCAGACGAAGAGCATACCAACGATTTTTAAGCTGCTACTTGTTCCAATTGTGGTCGAAGTTCGAGTTGAACAACTAAATTAGTGTTTCACAATCGTGTTTCGTGAAGCACTTCCCGTTTGGATGACCTTCTGCGATGACTATCTCACACGCGGCAACGAAAATCTTGTTCTCAAATGAGTTCCATTGCGCATTCTTTTGGGTGCGATGGTGCTTAAGTTTTTTACAGACGGCTAGAATGAACAACAGTGATTTAGGGAAGATTGGTTATTAAATGCGGTAGGTAGAGGCTTCAATAACGGGTAGGTGAGTTTTATGTTTGAGGGCAATTGTGGTAATTTTGACCTATTAAAGACTGAAAAGTAGTCTGCCACTTACCTCCAAAGTTTGAAGTTTTAATTCATAAGAAAATGCTATTTTCCTTTGTAACGGAAAAATTTATAATTTAAATTTACTTTTTAGCAACACCAGACAAACGCATAATATGATATAAATAATGACGGTGACAATGGCACAACACTAAATGATACAATTGGCGGTTACGACTTTTGTGGTGTAGATTACAAAATGATGGTGGCAACAATAGTACCGACATAAATTCGAGTATTACAAGCATAACATTATTTGTTACAAGTGATAGGTAAGTGGTGCTAATGATGGTGGCTTTGTAACAATGTGTAACACACTACGTTACAAACCATAGTGTAAAACCCAAAAACGAAAAAAGAAAGGAATAATAATACGAAGAAGAAAAATGATTATTTTGGTAATGAAAAAGCATAGATGGTGCTTTGAGAAATTGTTTAAATTTTTAGTTTATATGTAAAGTACCATAAACTAGTTTAGTCAACCATGCAAAATGAGTATTTTTTTGGATGCATTACTAGGAACTATGTTTTTCATACATGGTAATTTTTAAAGCATACATCCGCAAATAGATGGGTGAAGAAGAATTGCATAATGCAAAATCTAACAATTTTCATTAAAGTGTGATTATATCTTTTGCTACACCATTGTGTGTATATCTAGCATAGTGTATTGAGTACATATCTCACATTTTTTCTCAACAAATCTATCAAATGGATCAAATTGTTGTCCAATTTCATTATATTTTCTAAAATATTCAGCACTTACGTGAGATATATTCACTTTCACCTTCGTATTTAATTGTCTTTCAATTTCATTAATAAAGATCTCTAAAGCAATAGCTGCCTGAAACTTTTCATGCAATAAATAAACGTAACCATAAAATTCTTGCGAAATCTATAAATGTACAACATCACGAACAGGTAATATAATGATGAATAAAGTATCGTTCCCACGAGGACCACGTACTTAATTTAAGATCAATTAATTTTAACTTTAATTGAATAGCCAATTGTGTATAAAAAGTTTATCTAAATTAACTATTAAATTAATTAATCTATAGAACAAATTAAGAAGGCTTTTTGTAAAACTATATGAGATGGTTACTAAGACTTTAATCTACTAAGACTTTCATTTGTTTTAATGCAATTCAGTAGCAAGACAATATGTATTCATTCTTGTTAATCAGTGTTCCTAAATTGATTAATAGCATCTCTTGATAACAATTAAATATATCATCTCATGTGACATTCATATATCTCTATGAAAGATGTGAACATGAAAGCACATATTAAAAATGCTAGAACATCTATAGAAATCATGCAAGAAAATGGTATATCTATATCCCCTATCGAACTTTATAATATTGGTTGTTATAAGTGCAATCTGTCCTATTGTCTCTCTCAATAATAATAAAATTCGTAAAATATTCTAAACATTGGCCAATTAATTGAAAAGTGTTGTGCTTTGAGAAGCAATAATAATGATAAAGAATATGAAATAAAAACACATATTTAAGTGGTTTGGCGATGTGCCTACATGCACAGGAGTGAAGCATGCTTGAACTTATCCTTGACAGTATGTTTTGTCAACATATTTGCTCATGTGTGAACTTTCTTAAGTAATAGTTCACCAGAAGAGACCAATTTCCTGATTTCAACTAAACTCCACTTTGTTGAATACCCAACTCCTTTATCATTCCTGTAAACCACAAAGCTTCCTTGGCAACCTCAATCGCAGCCATATACTCTGTCTCAGTCGTAGATAGTACAACCAAAGACTGAATCATGGACCTCCAACAAATAGGTCCAACTGTCAAAGTGAATACATAACCGGAGTCGATATCCTATCATCCAAATTTCATGCATAATCTGAATCCACATATCCTACAACTGAATGGTCATTTTGTTTCCTACTAAACATGATACCATAGTCTGTAGTACCACTCAAATATCTGAAAAACAACTTAATTGTATCCCAATGCTGTTACCCTAAATCTGCCAAAAAATTTCTCACCACACTAACAACTTGTGCCAAATTCAATCTTGTACAAACCATAGCATACATTAGACACCTTACTACACTAGCATATGTAACATTTGACATGTCTTCATTTTCTGCATCTGTCTTCAAGTTACTGAGCGCTAGACAATTTAAAATGATTTTCTAGAGGTGTCTTTCCGTCCATCTGCTCCAACTGCACTTCCAAATGTGCTACTAAAACCAGCACTACCCTGGTGGAAGTATGCCGATCACAGGGGAGAAAATCCCATCATAGTCAACATCTTTCCTTTGTGAGTAACCCTTTGCTACTATGCAAGCCTTGAACTTTGCCTCCTCCATTTGTGATACTGCTTATTTCTTTTTATATACCCATTTGCATCATATCACCGTCTTCTCCTCTAGAAGCTCCATCGATTCTCAAGTCTGATTCTTGTGTAGAGACTCTACTTCCTCCACCATAGCACCCATTTATCTACTATTTTCTTGATTGGCCATAATTTCTTAAAATGTAGTAGGATCCCCGCTACTGATAATAAGTTCATAAGAAACCAAATCTTCGAAACTATACCTAGTAAATGGCTGGGCCTCTGGGTTTTTCTGTAGCTATATTGTGATGTTCTTGATCTATGAGCTAGAACTCTTTACATTCTGCACATTATCCTCTATAGGATGGGTCTCTAGCTCCACTTGCAGCACAAGATCATTGCTGGTGCAATTTTCTAATAAGTGTTTCTCTTCTCCTTGGATACTTGTAACATGAATTTTTCATCAAAAATCACTCCTCTACTGATCATCACTTTGTTTGCCTTTGGATCCCAGAGCTTGAACCATTTCATCCCTTTTCTGATACCTCAGACATGTACACTATCTAGACTTCGCATCAAGCTACGATCTCCTCACTATAAACATGCATGTAGGCTGGACATCCAAACACTCTCAAATTAGAGTAGTCTACTACACTGCTTGTCTATACCTCATCTGCTACCTTTCGATGTAGTGCTACTCTAGGTGACCTATTAATCAAGAAACATGCCATATTGCATCAGCATAGAAGTTCTTTGCAAGCCCTACATTTAAGCTAATAAATTTTGCTCTTTTTTTATTATCATGTTCATCATTTCGATGATGCTCACAAAACTCGAAGAAATTAGAATATGTGTACTCAGCACCATTATCTGACATGAGACATTTAATCTTCCATCCTGTTTGGTTTTCTACTTCACATTTCCACAACATGACCTTGGCAAACATTTTAGACTTGTGCCGCATGAAGTGCACACAAACCTTTCTTGAGAATTATTAATAAAACTCACAAAATACTTATGTCCTCCTTGTGATGCTACTCTTACTGCCCTCAAACATCTATATGAACATAGTCAAGAATCCCCTTTGTTTTATGTGTGGATGTCTTAAACTGTACCATATGTTGTTTCCCAAGAACACAATACTTGCAAAAATCAAGATTGCATGTTTTGACATCTTGCAAAAGATTTCTCTTATGAAGCTTCCCATATCACGCACACTTATATGATCTAATCAAATAAGCCACGAGATTGAGTTTCTGAGCCAAGCTCTACAATAACAGCTCCACCTACAACTGTAGTTTCCCAAGCTTGTAAATTTCCTACATGTTTCTGCCCCCTCATCACTGTCATAATACCTCTACTTTTCATTACTCCACTTTCAGACTTATAACTGAACCCGTTTGAGTCTAAAGTATAGAATGAAATCAAATTCTTCCTCAAACCTGACACATGTGTAACATTACACAATAGTCTAACAACACCATCATACATTGTAATTCTGATGATCACTATTTCAATAATTCTGTAAGATGCATCATTCACCATCAGAACAGAACCAGAATTTACTAACATGTATGTATCAAACCAATCTTTATTTCATGTCATGTGATAAGAAAATGCTGAATCCAAAATTCAATAATCTGTGAGATGATCTAAATCGGATTATGAATAAATTGAGAAGAAGAAAAATGATCTTGAAATCCCGAATATCTTCATCGATTTATTGATGAATCTCCAATTGTGCCTTCTATTCTTTGCTTAATGATCAATGTTGAAGAATTTGTAGAAAATCTTGTAATTGCCAATTAATTTTCACAACAATTAAGTTTTCCTCTCTTTGATGACGGTAATTTATGTATATTGGAGTGTGAGAGGTGTCTTGAAGTCTTTGACCACGTTCTGTATTTATATACTTCGAAAATTAGGTTAAAATCTCGTAGAAATTGGCTTCCAAGTAGCATTTGAATCAAAATAAGAAAAGAGTCCCGTCATCCAGATTTTATATGACTTGTGTGCACTTTAGCCTTGTTTAGCTCTTGGGTTGTCATAAACAATGGTGCGCGCGCCACTTAACTTTCTATCAATGTGCGTTTTGGTCCCCAACTTTGATTCTTAATTCCTTGAAGTCATTTTTCAAGCAATTTCCATCATTTAACTTCCATTTGCATCCAATTGACACCGTCTTGTGATTCAAATCAACTATTGGTAAGTTGAAATTTGGTCCAAGACTTTGGATTTCGCCTTTTTATATTGTTTTACATTCATTTATATCAATTTCACATACAATCATTGAATTTCAACTAATAAATGAAACATAGAATAAATTGAGCTATAATTAATAAAATAACTACAAAATGCCTATATTTTAAGACCTTGATAAGTGTACAAACTACACTTATCACATAACATGAAATGTCGTCAATAAAGATGATAAACAATTTTTTTCCAAAAGATGGAACATAAAAAAGGTCCACATATATCTCAGTATATTATTTTAAGAGTATCTCCAAAAAAAATTTCTCTATTTTTAACGGGGTTATTTTGTAATTTAAAGAGCGTCTATAAATTCAAAGAGTAAAAATTTTGAATACTCCAATAACTTTTTTATTTTTAACACTTAGCCTCTGATTGTCTCCCTTTTTAAAGAGTTGTTGGGAAAAATGAATTTTGGAATGATGATTTTTTAATAAATGTATTGTTAAAAAAAAAAATTTGTATTTACGTGTAAAATATTTTATTATGTGAATATTTAGTTGAAAATGAGTTTGAGAAAATATAGTTTTGAAAAACTGGGAGGCAAATAGGGGTTTAATTATACTATTCCCAATATATATTTATTCTTTTTTCTATATTTTATTTTTGCTAGCTTTCTGCTAAATTATAATATTATCGTCCTCAATTTTCTTTGTATATACTATTTAACTGGGTCAATATATGGAACACTAAAAGTCGGATATTTTGAATGCATTTAATTAGAAAGGGGAATTTGACTCTCCAGGTGGTCGAACTCACTCTATATTTTAAAATATTAATTTGAAAAGTCTCTTGAAACATAATTTAAAGGTTGATTTTTTAAAATAAAGAGTATTTCATTTTAAAGAGATCCTTAGAGATTCTTTAAGAAGGTGTATGTTTATTGTGGCTCATTTCGTTGCAGATTTGGTTTATGTTCCCTTAATATCATCTACACACACTCCATGATCAGTAAAATCCAAGTTCGGAAGGATTTTATTATTTACTAATCTTTTTATATTTTCCTTGGATATATGATCCAAATATTTTTACAATAAGTTAGTAGGTCGTTCATTCACATAATCACATTTGGTACCAACATTATGATACATGGTCATAAGAGTCTCAGCAAAACAATTATCAAAATTTAACTTATATAGGTATCCAAAGAATACCATAACCAATAAGATTATTTTGTTCAAATAAACTGAAACATTCATTGCCAGACTTAAAGTAACATCCAACATAATCAAGTTTGAATAAAGAAACTAAATTACGAGAAATAAAAGGTACATGAAGAGTTTAAAACAAATCTAAATGGTGTCTAACATCTAAAATCAAACGATAAGTTTCAATAGCTTCAACTGGAACTTTGACTCGATTTTCCGTGAGGACAAATTTTCATCTAAATTTATGGTCTGGGGTAGAACGAAATCCATGTATCATATTGGGAACATGTGCTACATCAAAAATCAATCCATGAAGTATTATAAGGAACTTTTGTCAAACTATATTATAAATATACATAAGCATTAAACTTATCTTTGTTTCTGGAAACGTGCCTTATGCTTCAGTCAACCTATCTGATAGTGTCCAGAATTACAACAAAATTGACACATATCTTTTTTATGTTCCTTCTTGTGGATATAGGAAAAAGACTCATTTATCTTTAGCAGTCCTTGTTTGATGTCATTTTCTAACTTTTTTAAATATTTTTTTCCAGTCCTTTGATGATTTACGAGATAAATAGATTGAGCTCCTTGATTCTTAATCCATGTCTCCTCTTGTACGAACATACTATGCAATTCAATGACATTACACTCATGTTTGGGTTCCATTTTATTTAAAATGCATTTTTTATCTTCTCTTTTTAACTATACATTCTCCAACAAAATAATATTACGTATAAATCCAAAAAATTTCTTTCCCTTTTAACCGCACATTCTTAAAAAAATTATTATTTCAAAATATATTTTTCCTCAAAATCTCATTAAAATCGAGCCCAAACAAGGACTACATTTGCCATTCAAGGTATTTTTAATTTAAAATGGACCATAAACAGGAGGTTATTAATTGATAATAAACTGTACCAAGAAGTTCTCTTCTACAGTCATTCCAAGAGTCTTATGTCTCGGAGCAATATTAGACCTCTCAATGACTTCCTCATCCATGGTAAGAGAACCATCAAATTTCATGGTGGTTAACTTACCCATTAGTGTGCCAACCAATGATTTATTAGCTATTTGGGATTGATCTTTCATGAACTTCATGTATTTCTTAGCATTTTCAGTTTTGAGAATAGCAGACCTAAATATTCTTTGCTAAAGTTATTAGTATAAACCTTAGGCTCAATCTATTTGATTTTTCTCAAACCTTATGGAAAGATATTTCATCAACACTGCTTCCATCAATTAGATTAGCAAGTTTCTTTACTTTAAGTGCCAAGTCTAGTTCAAAACTCCTAAATGCAATTGGATTTGTTCACACTAGTTAAAGAAATTGAGTCTATTGAACAATGGAACAAATGAAATTAGGGATGGCAGTGGGGCGGGTTCAGGGCGGGGCACCC
>CAIGRB010061512.1:6894-21731 GCA_903798255.1 Fraxinus quadrangulata
AGATTTTGTCCATTTGTGTATTTAACTGAGATTCAACATTTACCTGTCCATTAATTATCTCTTAGGCATGGAAAATACATTTTAAGGAGTTTTAGGTTGTTAACAACAATTGGATGACATTGATGTTCATAATTGGACTCAAGAAATAGTGTGATTTATGACACTAGTTTGCAATGCAATCGATAACTTGAATTGCTAATGTCATCTAAATTATTTTGGCATGAATGGACATAACACGGGATTGTGTGTGTGTTAAGATTATCAAATTGAGAATTGTGTTTAATATTAGATGGTAATACAAGTGATTCTCCGACTTTAAGTGAAAAAGAGAATTGATTTACACTATAGAAAAGCTCGCACACACAAGGGCAAAAATGTAAGTAAAATTCCATTTGCAATTACGATGCAAGAATATTGCATTTGCGATATAGTAATGTTGGAATATTTACATAATTTGGATATGGAGCTCATTGTATATCATATGATGGTTATGATCATTGAGTATTGATATCGGTTTTGATTAAGTATGTCATTCACGAGCGTTTTCATCTTCATGCACGACATACGTCCATGTTTGAAAATCTTGCTTGCACAACATGATTGTAAAATTGAGTTTTCCTCATAAAATATTTTATTGCCCACTACTAGAGATGATATATGACTTTTGAAATGTCATGTATCTACTTTTACAACCTTAGGATATATATGTTTGGACCATGGATTTATTATCATTAGTTTCGGTATACTATATACAAGGATATAATGGTGGAGATGCTTTCATTTTATTAAAAAACAACTGTATGTAAATTTAGATGTTTAGGTCAAGTCATCAATTGTATTCCTACACGGGTTAGTATATTGTTATCTATATGAATGAGGTGTTACAACAACCTTTGGGCTCGCCATAGTTGACCTTGAATAATAATAATGAGTTCATCATATCAAACTGGATTAACAACCTATGGGCTCACCATAGTTGTCCTTGAATAATAATAATAATAATAAGTTCGTCATACCAAATTGGATTAACAACCTATGGGCTCGCCATAGTTGACCTTGAATAATAATAATAATAATAATGAGTTCGTCATACCAAACCGGATTAATAAATTATGGGCTCGCCATAGTTGACATTGAATAATAATAATGAATTTGACTATGTATGGGATAATTCTTCTCTATTCGTGTTTGTTGTCGTAACCTTGGTTGACGTAATTTGAGTAAACGACTTGTCACATCCTACTTCGAACAGTAACACTAATGTATGAGCTCGTCATAATTAATTGAACTAAATTAGCATATGGGCTCGCCATAGTCATAACTAACTGAACTGAATTAACATATGGGCTCCCCATAATCATAATTAATTTGAACAGAATTAACATATGGGCTCTCCATAGTCATAATTTAATTTGAACTGAATTAACATATGGGCTTGTCATATTCATAATTTAATTGAACTGAATTAACATATAGGCTTGCCATAGTCATAATTTTATTTGAACAAAATTAACATATGGGCTAGGCATAGTCATAATTTAATTGAACATAACTAACATATGGGCTCGCTATAGTCATTATTTAATTGAACAGAATTAACATATTGGCTCGCCATAGTCATAATTAATTTGAATAGAATTAACATATGGGCACGCCATAATCATAATTTAATTGAACAGATCTAACATATGGGTTCACCATAGGAATAATTTATTTGAATTGAATTAACATATGGGCTCGCCATAGTCATAATTAATTTGAACAGAATTAACATATGGGCTCACAATAGTCATAATTTAATTTGAACAGAATTAAAATAAGGGCTCGCCATAGTCATAATTTAATTGAACTGAACCGTATTTGACCTTGATGGAGTGTATGAGATTGTCATTGTTAACATGAATTGTTGAAATGACATTTGCATTAACCAAAAACATATACAGGCAATGATCATATCCTTATTGGTAATACATTTGTAAGTGCTCTACATTCCAGGCGTGGGGCTGCACTTTCCCGTCTAAGCTTTCTATTTGGAAAGTCTCTAGTCTTACGCCACTTCATATCCAGTAGGGGCCCTCCCAGTTCGGACCCAATGTACCAAAAGCAGGCTCTTGCGAAGAAAGGAAAACTCTTCTGAGTATGAGATCGCCTCTTCTGAACGATTTTCTTTTGACCTTGGCATTGTAGTACCTTACCATTTTTCGCTGATAGGAGGCCATCTTTATCTGTGAGTTGTCTCTCATTTCTTGAAGAAAATCAAGCTCACAACGCCATACTTCATCATTGGATATTTCGTTAAAGTGTAGGTGGCAAGGCAAAGGAAGACCTATTTCGACGGGGCTCGTGGCCTCCGCTCCATACGTTATAGAGAAAAGGGGTTTCTCCAGTTGCAGTTCGAATGGTGGTGTGAATTGCCCACAATACATGGGGGAACTCGTCTATGCACATCCCTTTCGGTACATCAAGTTTTTTTTTTCAAGAGGTGCTTGATAGTTTTGTTAACTGCCTCAACTTGACCATTTGCCTAGGGGTGGTGAAGGGAGAAGAAATGCTTCTTGATACCCAGTTCGTCGCCCAAGCTCCTAACTTTCTTGTTGTCAAACTGTAGTCCATTGTCTATTACAAGTGAGTGAAAAATTCCAAATCGACAATGATGTTCTTCCAGATGAACTTGGAGGTGTTCGCCTCAGTTATCTTCGCCAGCGGTTCAGCTTCGATCCACTTAATGAAGTAATCAATGGCGACAATTGCATAGTTTTTATTTCCTTTCCGTTTTGGCATGGGATCCATCAAGTTGACCCCCATTTGGCGAACGGCCAGGGGCGGATACCATGGTAAGTTCCTGTGACGGCTGCCTCTGAATGGGAAAAAATCGTTGACACTTGTCGCACTTTCTTACAAATTGTACTGCATCTTTTTCCAACGTATATGTTCTCGGCTCTTAGTATCTGGGACAGTGCAAATTTCTTAAAGTAGGAGAGCAGGCCAATCACTTTTTTTAGGTATGATGCCATGACTTTATCCTTGGCTGTGAACTGCCATTGACTTGATTTACCACCAACTGTGAGTTACTACAAATGGCTAAACTCTTGACCTGCATTTCTTTTGCCAATCTGAGGCCTACTAGCAACGCCTCGTATTCTACTGTGTTATTGGAGATTTTGATACCAAAGCTCACCGCGTAGTTGAGTTTGTGATCATATAGGCTCTCTAGTAGTACACCAGCCCTTAGAACCCATTTCACCAGAGGATCCATCAACAAAAATTCTCTAGGTTGGGGGTTCGTTGGCTCTATTGCCATATTGATGTCCATTGCCTCACTGAATTCCGCTATGAAGTTAGCCATGACTTGCCCTTTTAGTGAGGTTCTTGGCTGATAGGAAATGTCGAATTCTCTCAATTCCACAACCCATTTATTTAGTCTAGAAAAGCATATGAATTTTGGAGAATCTACTTAAGGGGGAGACTTGTTAACACATGTATGCTATTAGCTTGAAAGTAGGGCCTCAATTTTCTAGAAGCGATCATAAAGGACAAAGTGAGTTTTTCCATATCAATGTAACATGATTCAGCTATTAAGAGGGCATTGCTCACATAGTAAATGGGCAGTTGTGCACTGCCTTATTCCCTTACCAGAACTAAACTCACGGCCAAATACAAAACAGCTTTTTTCTCTCATTGGGCTTTGAAATAAGGGGGACTTGCCCCAAATATTTCTTCAGCTCTTGGAAAGCCTCTTTACATCTTTCTTCCCTTTAAAACTTTGAAGAACGAGATACACCTATCTGTCACCTTGGAGATGAAGCGGCTCAACACTAAAATTTGTACATCTTTGGGCTTGGAGGGGGATTTCATATCTAGCAGGGCCTTAATTTTTTTCGAGGTTGCTTCAATGCCTCGTTGGTTAACCATAAGGCCCAAGAATTTCCCCGAAGTCACACTAAAAGAACATTTTAATGGGTACAGCTCCATCCGGTACTTCCTTAAGACTTCAAAAGTGGACTCCAGGTGTTTGATGAGATTTGCAGCCTCGAGGCTCTTCACAAGCATGTCATCAACGTATACTTTCATTATTTTACATATAAGTTTGGCAAACATCTTATTGACTAGTCGTTGGTAGGTTGTCCCAACATTTTTTAGACCAAATGGCATGACTTTATAATAGTAGAGGCCTCTGTCGGTGATGAATGAGATGTTCTCTTCTTCAGCTGGGTGCATGGGGATTTGGTTGTATCTTGAGTATGCATCCATGAAGCTCAAGAGCTCATGCCTTGTAGTAGAGTCATCTAACTGGTCGATCCTTAGAAGCGGAAAACTATCCTTTGGGCATGCTTGGTTGATGTTGGAAAAGTCTACTTAGACACTCCATTTGTCGTTGGATTTCTTCGCAAAGACTAGGTTGGAGATCCACTTTGGGTACATTGCCTCCCTGATGAACTTGTTGGATATGAGCTTTCATACCTTTTCTTTCAAGGCTCCGTACCTTTACGGGTTCAAGGCTTTTCTCTTTTGCCCGTGAGAGGTGAATTTGGGGTCTATGTTGAGGCGATGGCAACTATATTTGGGGTCGATGTCCATCATATCCTCGTGCTTCCATGCAAACATGTCTAAGTTGTTAAGTAGAAAGCCTTTAAGCCTTGTCTTTTCTGCTAACTCAAGCTCCTTCCCTATCTACAATACCCTTGTGGGGTCACGTGGTCCACCGGGTAAAGTTCGAGTTCCTCTGTAACGCCTTCAATTCTAGGAACTCGAAACTTTAAAAGTCTTCTTAATTTGAGCTCTTTAATGTCAACCAAACTAAATTTCAATTAAGGAAAATTTGAAATTTGAAATATATAATAAAATGTAATGGGAGATAAATATCTATATAGACTTAGATAATTATGGTGAAATTTGATTTGTGGAAAACATTTGGAAGGAAAACAGTAAACGCTAGTTCCGTAGCAGCAGAAAGAAATTTTGTTTGGCCTATCAAACGTCGTCGAAATCTTATAAAGTTTTAATAGAGATATTTAAATTCATGTAGAAACAACATATAAAAATTTAGGGTCTCGTCGATAACGTTTAAAGCACGAAAATATTTTTCAACGAAGTTGGACAGAAAATCGGAACTGTTCCGACACAGTTTACTAAAACAGGCAGAACTTTTTCCCTAGCTAATATTTTGAGGAAATTCAAAAGGCTACTATTAGAGGACTCGTAGATCTTTCAAACCCAATTGATTTCACTCAAAAAGCACTATATCCCAAGTTATACCATTTTCAAATAAGAGGATAGAATCTGGAAATTCATTTCAGCAATCATGAAATTTGATACTTAGTCAATCCAACATTCATATGTTGTAGTCAACGTGCAATGTATTTAAAACTAGACAAAATAAACATTTTTAACTGTTTCATCTAAGGTTCATGCAAGATTTACATAGATGGAAATATTACTAGAGCTTAAAAGCATTTCAAATCGCATGAACACTCGCCACCAAGCCATGCCACCACCATGCCTTCAATTAACCTAATTTTGTAGTGATGAGTATCACAAGTAATACTCAGTAGGGAAACACTTCAGAAAATGGTAAAAATATAAATGTATTTTTCAGAAATGCAAAGTTTAGTTATTTGTGTCACCGTCAATTTAGCAAAACGAACTGATGATCAGTCAGTCGTTTACTCTTCAAGTTTTGATAAACCCATTCTAGTGTCATATATCATCTCTTTATCTCTTGTTTGAACCACCAAAATGTACTTTCATTGCTCTCATAAGTAACACAATAACACATTTAACACAATTCGAAAAAAAATAAATTTCTACTTCATTTACAAAAGTGTAGAAAACACCCCTACCTTAAATGCTTAGAGTTTGAATGCTCTTTTATGTCCAATTTGAAATAAAATGCAGCGCACTCTAGCCTCTTCTTCAAAAACTTCTCAGATTTAAAGGTTTCTTTAATCTATGGAAAAAAAAGTAAGTGGAATTTTATGTGTTTAAAAATTGGGATTTGTAAGACAAAGGTGGACGCAATAGTTTGAATTTGTTATCAAAATAGACTTATGACTTTTAAAACAAAATGGGACGGTTTTTGACATTGGCAAAAGTGGAAGTTATGTTTTCAAAATAAAATAAATGAGAAGTGCGGCAGAAACCAAAGTGGGTAAGTGGTTGATTAAAATGGCAGCCAAGTAGGAAGTTTGTGGCAGCCAAGATAAGTGGTAAGTTTGTTTTGTTTTCAAATACGAAAAAAAATGGATGTGGCAGGTTACATTTTCAAATGAACGGATTAGGATGGTTACAACATTTAGTGGTAGACAGTTACGACATTTAGTGGTTGAATCAAATGGGATGAATTTGGGCTTGTTTGGTACAGTGTAATCGGTTTATCTCATTTTTAAAAATTTAAACACTAAACATGTAAGCAACAATTAAAATAACGCGTGTCGTCAAAATAAAATAAAAAGAATTTTCATTTACTAGCAATACGATACCTTACAAAAATTTTATAAAGAAGTAAGCGAAACTTTACTATCGTGACCAAAACTTTAACTTGAACTCTTAGGAAGGGTCGTAGCGACTTAATAATATAACTCAAATTATTTTTGAATTCTACAAGAAAATTTTATTTTAAAACGAAACACAAGATATTTTGAATTTTTCTCGGTCGCTACAACTTTTCCCACTTAAAATAATTTCGTTCTCGGAATTTAACTTACTTGCTTAAGTAGGTTAGGATACTTGGCTAAAATATCTTCTTCTCTTTCCCAGGCAGCCACATCCTCACCATATCTACCCTATTGGACTTTGACTAGTGGAACCTTTCGATTCCTCAGAAGGTGATCTTTTCTCTCCAGAACCACTACAGGAGCTTCTTTGTACGTCATATCAGTTTAGACATCTAGTGATCGAACATTTACGACATGGCTAGGATCTATGATATACTTTCTCAACATAAAAATGTGAAAGACGTTGTGCACTCCTGATAGTTTGGGGTGGCAATGCTAAACGATATGCCACACTCCCAATTTTTTCAAGAATCTCAAATGGACCGATAAATCTAGGACTTAATTTTCCTTTCTTTCCAAATCGTAGTATTCCCTTCATCAGCGCCACTTTGAGAAATACTTTTTCACTAACCTCAAAAGTCAACTCTTTCCTCCTTTTGTCAGCATCGCTCTTCTGACGATCTTTGGCAGTCTTAATTCTTGATTTAATTTTATGTATAGCCTCTACAATCTTCTCGACCAATTCTGTACCCAACACTCTCATTTCACCAACTTCATCCCATTATAATGGCGAACGACATCGTCGACCATACAAAGCCTCATACGGTGCCATGCCAATAGTGGTCTAAAAGCTATTGTTGTACACAAATTCAATCAATGGCAAATGATCTTCCCACTTATCACCTAGATCTAGGACACAAGCTCTTAACATATCCTCAAGGATTTGGATAGTTTGCTCAGATAGTTCGTCAATATGAGGATGGTATGCAGTACTAAATGTTAACTTGGTACCCATAGCTCTCTGAAGGCTTATCCAAAACTTTGAAGTAAACCTCGGGTCTCTGTCTGATACGATAGAAACTGGTACGCCATGAAGCCGCATGATCTCTCTGACATAAATCTGTGCAAACTATTCTAAGCTATAGGTTGTTCGAACTGGCAAAAAGTGAGTTGATTATGTCAATCGATCTACAATTACCCAGATTGTATCATGTCCTTTCACTGATCTAGGAAAATCGACGACAAAAGCCATTGCAATCTTCTCTTATTTCCATTCGGGTATGTCCATGAGGTTCAACGGCCCTGATAGCCTCTGATGTTCAGCCTTCACCTGTTGACAAACCATACATTTGGATAGAAACAAAACTATCTTTCCCTTCATATTCCTCCACCAAAATGTACTACGCAAATCTTTGTACATTTTGGTTCCACCTGGGTGTGCAGCGTAAGGAGTAGAATGAGCTTCAGTCATAATCTCATTCCTTAATACCTCGTCGTTTGGTACACACAATCGACCTTTGAACATTAGAGCCTTATCCTCAGTTATGTCAAATCATTTTCTCTTCTTAGTTCCTACATCAACCCTGATCTTTTCCAAAATGGGATCTTCTTTCTGAGCAGCTACTATAGCCTTGAGTGTCGATTTCTCAATAAAACTTAGTAACATCACCGTTGTCCTTACTGGTGATGATAATACTTCAATTCGCAAGTTCTCGAAGTCTCTAATTGAATGATCTTATCTTGTACACAGTGCTGACAATTGTCCCATGTTCTTTCTGCTCAGCGCATCAGCGACTACATTAGCCTTACTCGGATGGTACAAAATAGTGCAGTCATAATCCTTCACTAGTTCTAACCACCGTCCCTGTCTCATATTCAACTCCTTTTGGGTAAAGACGTATTTGAGACTCTTGTGATCGGTGTACATCTCGCATTTGCTCCTGTATAGATTGTGATGCCAAATCTTCAGGGTGTGCACTACCGCTGCTAGCTCAAGATCATGTGTAGGATAGTTCTGTTCATATTGTTTCAAATGCCTCGAAGCATAAGCAATCACTTTTCCATGTTACATCAAAACACATCTTAAACCAAGCTTGGATGCATCACTATAAATTACAAAACCTTCTGAACCATCGGGGATAGTCAACATCGGTGGAGATACAAGCATGTCCTTTAACTCTTGAAAACTCTACTCACATTTTTCTGACCACACGAACTTAGTACCCTTCCGAGTCAACTGTGTCATAGGACCTGCTATCTTAGAAAATCCTTCTATAAATCATCGATAATAGTCGGCTAAACCCAGAAAGATCCTCACTTCACCAACATTTGTGGGTTTTGGCCAATTGGTCACAGCATCGACTTTGGATTGATCCACTTCAATTCCTCGCAATGTAATAGTATGGCCTAGAAATCCCACTTGGTCCAGCCAAAACTCACATTTCTTGAATTTGGCATAAAGCTTCTCCTTACATAGTGTCTCCAGAACTATCCTCAGGCGTTCTCCATGTTGTTGAGAATCTCTCGAGTATATCAATATATCGTCAATAAATACAATGACAAACTAGTCCAAATACTGATGGAACACTCGATTCATCAAGTCCATAAATAACGTGGGGGCATTTGTCAAGCCAAAAGGCATCACAGTAAACTCATAATGCCCATATCGAGTCCTAAATTCCATCTTTGGTATATCGACCGAATTAATCTTCAGCTGGTGATAGCCTGACCTTAAATCAAATTTTGAGAACATGGATGCACCCTTCAACTCATCAAATAGGTCCTCAATCCTAGGTAGGGGATACTTATTTTTTATCATCAACTTATTCAGTTCACGATAGTCAATGCACAACCTTATAGTACCATCTTTCTTCTTTACAAAGAGTACCAGAGCTCCCCATGGGGATACACTAGGTCTAATGAACCCTTTGTCTAGAAGTACTTCTAACTGCATCTTTAACTCTTGTAATTCCTTTGGTGCCATTCGGTATGGAGCTTTGGACACCAGAGTAGCTCCAGGTACCAGGTCTATCTTAAATTCCACTTGTCTATCAGGTGGGATACCTGGTAGATCATCGAGAAATACGTCAGTATATTCCCGTACTATTGGTACATCATCTACCACTTTTTTATGAGTTGGGGTACTTGTAAAACTGAAAAAATACCCCTGACAGTCAGCCTTTCTCAACATGCTCTCTGCTTTTAAAGCGGAGATGACACGAGGAAGTGCCTTAATCTTTGATCCATAAAATCTGAATTCCTCTTCTCCCGATTTTCTAAAAATTACCTCATTCTCGAAACATATTATCGTGGCTCGATTTTCACCTAACCAATCCATACCTAGAATAATATCAAAATCCTTCATCTCNTCTATAAAATCTGAACTCCTCTTCTCCCGGTCTTCAAAAATTTACCTCCTTCTCAAAACATACTGGCTCGATTTTCACCTAACCAATCCATTCCTAAAATAATATCGAAATCCTTCATCTCTATAACATACAAGTCGGTCTCTAAAGTCAATCCATCAAAATTTATTTGTACCCCATTTACTATCCAATCTGTATCAATAGTTCCCCCCGATGGCATACTAACCTCTAGTATACTATCACTCTTCTGACATGAAGCATTAATCTTAGCTAGACATACATTAGATATGAACGAATGAGTCGCACCAGAATCAATAAAGACGTAAATCGGAATACTAGAGATAGATAAAATACCTGCGATTATATCCAGATTTTAGGCAGCCTCGTCGTGGGTCAAAGCAAACACCCTTGCTGTTCATTTATTTTCCTGCTCGGGTTTCTTAATCAATGGGCATGAAGAAACCACATGACCGGGTTGACCACACTTATAGCAAACATACTTTCCGAACAAACATTCTCCTTTATGAAACTTGTTACACTTAGGACATTGAGGTAAATGATTGCTTGTCTCACCCATATTTGTATGCTTCTTAAACTGTCTAGTATTCTTATTCTTATCCTGCCATTTTCTCTTCCCAAAGTCATTACGCTGTCCCTGGTTTGCCAACTTCACTCCTGAGTAGGTCACTATTTGAGCTTTCTTTACCACTGCTTGAAAAGTGGTGAGGTCGTGTGAACTCACAATCCGTCTGATCTCTGGGCGTAGGCCCCTCTCATAACGGTTTGCCTTCATGAGCTCAGTACTTACAAGATGTGGGGCATAGAATGATAATTCCTCGAACTTGCTCTCATACTCAGAAATTTCCATATCTTCCTGTACCAATCTTAAGAATTCTGTCTCCTTATAGTCTCACAGAGCTTGTAAAAAATATTTTTCTGTTAACTCCATCTTGAACTGGGCCCAAGTTAGATTACGTTGTTCCTCCTCAGTGTGAGAGCGCGTTGAGGATTCCCACCAATGGCCTAATCTTCCGACTAGCATAAACTCAGCACACAATACATTTTGATCTTCTGGACAAGAGATGTGCTGAAAGATTTTCTCAATAGTACGCAACCACTCCTCAACAGCCAGAGGATCTTTCCCCCCGTCAAATGTAGGGGGTCGATATCTATGAAACTGTTCTACAGCTGGAATATGCAGTGCAACCGGGTATGTTGGTGGTACATGAGTAACAGGTAGGGCTTGAGATGCTAGAGGTGCTTGGGAAACAGGTAGAGCTTGAGGTACTGGAGGTATAGCCTGAGCAGCTAAGGCTTGCTTCAACTCCTCAATCTCACGTCTTAGCTCCCCAATTGTCCTTACTTGCACCATAATCCTATATACCATAATAATTAGTAATCTCATTTAGGTGAGTTAACGATATTGGCGCAAAATTGGAATAACTTTTTCTCTAGATGATATTTTAGGATAATTCCAAAGACCCCTACCTCAATTGCTTGGAGTTTGAATATCTTTTGTGTTGAATTGAAACAAAATGCAGCAGAAAATAAATCCGGCAATAACCAAAAAATGGAAGCCAACGTTCAAGGTGGTATATAAATTGAAAAAGGGTGGTTACGTGTGAAATACCAATTCTGGAGATATGATTTGGTAGTTAATCAAAATTGATCTACTTCAAGCTGGAAATAAAAAAGGTAATTGGAGAGTTTGTTTGTTTTCAAATTCAAAATGGATGTGGCAGTAACTCAATTGAAACTAGGATTTAATTATGTGGTTAAATGGCTAGTGGGGTTAAATGTGGGTTAGTGGTNAAGTGGGAATTTGTTTTCATTTTGCAAATCCTAACTGAAAATGGATTAGCAATGTTTTGCAGTTTAAATGGTTACGTCACAAGTGGATATTAAAATTTAATTGAAATGTCTAATGGAAGAAAGTCACGTTGGATGGTCCTTGGCCTCAAACACAAAGTGCGTTGGACGGTCTAAGGTATCGGTCCTTGGTCCCAAACACCAAGTGTCTTGGACAGTCGAATGAGCAAGTTCTTGGTCCGAAACACAAAGTGGTTTGGACAATCGAAGGAGCAGGTCCTTGATCCCAAACACAAAGTGTCTTGGATGACAAAAAGGTAACAGTCATTAATCCTCTATGTGAATGAAAAATGTTTGCAGATATTTTCTGAACCGGTAAAAAATAATCACAGTATAAAATTTTACTCCACGTCAAAAAAATCTCAAACCTCAAAATCTTTGACTTGTTCCAAAAGTCGAATCTTTAAAATAAAAGGGAAGAATGTTAGTTCCAATCCTTAAAAAAAAATTAACAGGTAGTAGATCTTTTAAATTCATTTATTGTGCAAATCACGAGCCTCCCAAATACGTAGATGGTCTTAAACCCAAAGTGCCTTGTACTGCCAAATGAGCCGGTCCTTGGTCCCAAACAAAACGTACCTTGGACGATCAAAGGAGAAGGTCCTTGGTCGCAAACACAAAGTGTCTGGACGGTCGAAGGAGCAGGTCCATAGTCCCAAACACAATGTGCCATGGATGATCGAAGGAGCAGGTCCTTGGTCGCAACCACAAAGTGTCTTGGACGGTCTAAGGAGCAGGTCCTTGCTCCCAAACAAAAAGTGCCTTGGACGGTCGTAGGAGCAGGTCCTTAGTTCCAAACACAAAATGCGTTGGGCGGTCGAAGAAGCAGGTCCTTGGTCCTAAACACAAAGTGCATTGGGCGGTCAAATAAGTAGGTCCTTGGCCCCAAACACAAAGTGCGTTGGACGGTCGAAGGTGTCGGTCCTTTGTCCCAAACACCAAGTATCTTGGACGGTCGAATGAGCAAGTTCCTGGTCCGAAACACAAAGTACTTTGGACGGTCGAAGGAGCAGCTCCTTGGTTCCAAACACAAAGTGCCTTGGATGACGAAAATGTAGCAGTCATTGATCCTCTATGTGAATCAAAAGTGAAGAACATTAGTTCCAATCTAAAAAAACATATTTAACGGGCAGTAGACTTTTAAATTCGTTTATTGTCCAAGTTATGAGCCCCCAAAATATGTAGATGGTCTCAAAGATAATGTTCCTTGGACTGTCGAAGGAGCCGATCCTTATTCACAAACATAAAGTGACTTGGACGATCAAAGGATCAGGTCCTCGTTCGTAAACACAAAGTATCTTGGACGATCGAAGGAGCTGGTCCTTGGTCCTAAACAAAAAGTGCCTTGGACAGTCGAAGGAGGAGGTCCTTGGTTCCAAACACAACGTGTCTTGGGCGGTCAAAGGAGCAGGTCCTTGGTCCCAAACACAAATTACCTTGGACGGTCGAAGGAGCAGGTCCTCGGTCCAAAACACAAAGTGCATTGGACGGTCGAACGTGTCGGTCCTTGGTCCCAAACACCAAGTGTCTTAGATGGTCGAATGAGTAGGTTCTTGTTCCCAAACACAAAGTGCTTTGGACGGTCGAAGGAGCAGGTCCTTGGTCCTAAACACAAAGTATTTTGGATAGTCGAAGGAGCAGGTCCTGGTCCCAAACACAAAGTACCTTGGATGACGAAAAGGTACCAGTCATTGATCCTCTATGTGAATCAAAAATGTTTGCAGATATTTTCTGCACCCGTAAAAAATAATCGTAGCATAAAATTTTACTCTACATCAAGAAAATCTCAAACCTCAAAATCTTTGGCTCATTCCAAAAATTGAATCCTGAAAACAAAAGTGAAGAATGTAATTTCCAATCTAAAAAATAATAATTAATGGGTAGTGGATCTCTTAAATTCATTTATTGTCCAAATTATAAGCACCCTAAATATGTAGATTGTCTCAAACGCAAAGTGCCTTGGGCGGTCGATGGAGCAGGTCATTGGTCACAAACAAAAAGTATCTTGGACAGTCGAAGGAGCAGGTCCTTGGTCCCAAACAAAAAGTATCTTGGGCGGTCGAAGGAGCAGGTCCTTGGTCCTAAACATAAATTGCCTTAGACGGTCGAAGGTGTCAGTCCTTGGTCTCGAAAATCAAGTGCCTTGGATGGTCGAAGGAGCAGGTCCTTGGTCCCAAACATAAAATGCTTTGGACGGTCGAAGGGGCAGGTTATTGGTCCCAAACACAAAGTGCCTTGGTTAACGAAAAGGTAGCAGCCATTGATCCTCCATGTGAATGAAAAATGTGTGTAGATATTTTCTGCACTCGTAAAAAATAATCGCAAAATCTTCGACTCATTCCAAAGATTGAATCCTGAAAACAAAAGTGAAGAATGTTAGTTCCAATCTAAAAAAAAAAATTAACGGGCTGTAGATCTTTTAAATTCGTTTATTGTCCAAATTATGAGCCTCCCAAATATGTAGATGGTCTCAAACCTAAAGTTCCTTAGACTGTCGAAGGAGCTGATCCTTGGTCCCAAACACAAAGTGCCTTGTACTGTTAAAGGAGCCGGTCCTTGGTCCCAAACACAAAGTGCCTTGGACGGTCGAAGGAGCAGGTTCTTGGTCCCAAACACAAAGTACCTTGGACTGTCGAATGAGCCGGTCCTCAGTCCCAAACACCAAACGCCATGGACGGTCAAAGGAACAGGTCCTTAGTCCCAAACACAAAGTGCCTTGGATGACGATAATGTAACAGTCATTGATCCTTTATGTGAATGAAAAATGTTTACAGATATTTTCTGCACCCGTAAAAAATAATCGCAGCATAAAATTTTACTCTACATCAAGAAAACATCAAACCCTCAAAATCTTTGACTCGTTCCGAAAATTTAATCTTGAAAACAAAAGTATGTTAGTTCCAATCTAAAAAAAATAAAAATTAGCGGGCGGTATCTTTCAAAATCGTTTGTTGTCTAAATCACGAGCCTCCCAAATATTTATATGGTCTCAAACCCAAAACGAGTCGCTCGACTCGTCGGCTCATGCCATTTTTTTTTTACAAAACCTAAAATTCAAAAAATTTGTAAACATACACATTTTCTAATTTTTTTTTTGAAATATACATTT